>PVHY01027415.1:0-16247 GCA_004024945.1 Uropsilus gracilis
CCCCCCCTTCCCCCCCCCTTCCCCAAGTTGAGTGCTTCAGTTTGGTGGTTAACTTGTTTTTGACTTTTCCTCCTGGCTTTGTTTATTTTTCACCCTATATTCCATATATTATTGAAACCATTTGACTTCTTTCTTTTTCTTTTCTTTGACTTGTTTCTGCTAGTATGATTTCTTCTAAGTACATCCATGTTATCATAAAATCATCAAATTTGTCATTTTTAATTGATTAGTAATATTCCATTGTGTATATATACCACATCTTTTTCATCCAGTCATCTACTTTGGGGCATTAAGGTTGCTTCCAAGTCCTTGCAATTATAAATAGTGCTGCAGTAAACATCCAAGCACAGATGTCCCTTTATACCCACACTGAGGTCTCCTTTGGGTAGATTCCCAAGAGAGCAATTGCTGGGTCAAATGGTAGTTCCATTTTCATTAATTTCAGGGTCCTCCACACAGCTTTCCATAGTGGTTGGACCAGTTTACATTCCCACCAACAATGTAAGAGTGTTCCTTTCTCTCCACTTCCATGCCAGCACTTGTTGTTGCCTGTTCTTTGTATGTGGGCCATTCTTACTGGTGCAAGGTGGCATCTCATTGTGGTTTTGATATGCATTTTCCTTGTTGCTAGTAATTTTGAACAATTTTTCATGTGACTGTTGGCCATTTTGTTTCCTCTTTGGAGAAGTGTCTTTTTAGTTCTCCCCATTTTTTGGTTGGTTTTCTGTTTTGCTTTTGTTTAGCTGTATGAGTTCCTTGTGGCTCTTTGTTATTAAACCCTTATCACTCTTGTGGAGGGCAAATTTTTTTTCGCCATTCATCAACCTTCCATCTTGTTGCAGATTTCCTGAAATAATATTCCGGCTACTTCTTTGGATCCAATTTTCCCTAGGACATTTTTTCCTATAAGTATATTTTGTATTTGTTAACATTACTTGCATTTATTTAAAAAATAATTTATTTACATTCCCTAAAATTATATATATAATTGTATGTATAACACATGTTATATAGAATAT
Organism: Uropsilus gracilis; assembly: GCA_004024945.1. Taxonomy (NCBI): domain Eukaryota; kingdom Metazoa; phylum Chordata; class Mammalia; order Eulipotyphla; family Talpidae; genus Uropsilus; species Uropsilus gracilis. Next base: position 1,020 of record PVHY01027415.1, read on the forward strand.
ACAATATGTTATATATTGAATATATACATATTTAATATGTATACATACATACACACTATGTCAATATAATTCAAGTTTCTTGGAAAAACATAGCCTGATACAAAAGTTTATGTGCTAAAGCTCTATTGGAATCAAACAAAGGAGTGTGAGGCACAGGAGGGGAAGTGAATATAAAGCAGTATATTACTGAGCTGCTCACAATTTTCAAAAGAAGATGATGGCACATTCATACCTTGATGTCCTCAGAGTGGCTTAATGATGCTCTGGTGCAACAGATAGTCTACCCAGCAGCAGAAAAAAGAATTTTTTGATAGAATCCTGTTTCCCATTTGTCAAAGTTTATCTTGTCAGAGTGCTGAGTTCCATGCATCATTGATCATGTGCCTCGGTGACAACAGGGACATCCATGATAGATGCAGAGGTACACAAAACAGTGACAGGTGTGGTGCTGCAAGGATGAGTTTTGCTGAGAGAGACCTGGAAGACTTAGAGTTGTCACCTCAGGGGGTACCTCCATCTAGACAACAAGGCATGAGTGCAGAAATGAATGTTACATGAACTGAACCCAAGCAATAGCATATGAAAGCTACAAAAGATAATCAACTGAACAAGGTGCTCACCATGTTAAGGAGAATAAACATAATCATTTGGTAGCTTTCTAATTTTTCTTCATTCAAGTTTTTTTCCCTTTCCCAGTATCTGTTTTTAATTGTTTTATAATTCCATTGTTTTCAATTGCATTCAAAGAGACCATTCAAGGAGACCATTCAAAGAGTAGCATGTATTTAACATGTACTGTTCAGTTATAGTCTTTGAACTAGGTATTAATAGTATCCTACTCTATTTTTCTGAGATTTTGCCTTTTCTATCATCTTGTAACTTATAAAAAAAATCTCTTGTCAATTCAGAAAACCTCTTCCTGGAGGTAATAGAGAGGAAAGACTTTTATTATTGAATAAGCATTACCAACCAATGTCAAAATGTTCTCCAAAATTGTTTTATCAATTTACCTCATACTAAGTGTATAATTTATTGCTCATTATGTTCATTATCATCTGCTAGAGTAGAGTCAGATTTTTAACGTTTTGCCAATCCAGTGTGAGCATTATTTTGTCATAGTTTTAATTGTTATACTGCTGTTTAAAAATTTGATGGGATATATATATATTTTTATTTATTAAAGTGTATTTCTCCTTTTGTATATTTTTCAATTAGCTATTTTTTTCTATTTGATTTATAAGAATTGTCTTTGTTTTATGGTTTATGTTCCATAAATTGCAAAAAATATCACCTAGATTTGACATTTTCCATTAAAATATTTTTGAATAAAAGCTATCTGAATTTTAATGAATCAAGAATATTTCTTTTTCAGTCATGATTTTTTCCATTTTGTCTTGTTTAAGGGAATCATCCTTATGAAGGATCCTGAAGATTTTTATTACATATTTTTTTAATTAAAATGCTTTTCATGTTATGGTTTTAATCTCTAAGAATGACTTTTTCTGTATAATATGAGAGAAAATTCACATTACTGCTTTCATTTTATGTATTTCACCAGTTTTCTTAATTGTTGAGTTCTAGAGATTACAGTTTTTATTTTTTATTTTTAATTGCTTGTCTGCTTTTCACTTGGTTCTGTATTAAACTGGTTTGTTCATCGTTTTAACTTCTTGAACCTTGTCTGTGTCTTGATTCTGTATTCTTTAAACACTTTATTTCTTTGCTATTTTATTTTCTTCATTTTCTACTATTAGAATATAAACCTGTATTTTTATTTGTTATCTCTCAAATGACTTTTTAAAATGTGTTTGATAATTATTTTGGACTAATATTTGATAGAGAAAATATTGTGGGGCTGAGTGGAGGAAGCTTTCCTCCAGAGGGAATTTATGTTATCATCCTGGTTCTGCTTTAATTAGTGTTTGGCTTCTACTTTCCAAAATCATGCATATAGTATAAAATCAAGAACAAGACAGGTAGTAGCATGTCTATGGTTAAGATTTTTTTTTTTTAATAAGAAGCCATTTTTCTTTTTTTTACTCCTTTCCCCCTCCTTTGAAACTCAACTTAAGACAGACAGGTTTTAGTTCTTTTTGCTGCAGGCTTGAATTGCCAGTCTCCTCCTTTGACCCTATGAAAGAGAGTAATTTCTTAATATGGGAGTTTATGTCCATCAGAAAATATCCAGTGCCTTGTCCTCATTACCATGATCCTGTGACTCAGCCCTAGAGCTCCAGACATTTACTCTTGACATTTATCTTCAGAATAATTCCAGCTTCATATTTTTGTTATCTCTGGGCCTTTAGTTTTTTGTTATTTCTACTACCATTATTGTTAATTTTTGTCTGTGTGATTTTCCCCAGACATTATTTCTGTTTTGGCAATGCATTTTAAAACAAGATTTTTGAAGTTTATCCAGCATCTATTATTTTATGTAGTAGATTAGAGTAGGGGGTTCAGAGTATTAATTCCTGAGTGGCCAGAAACAAATACCCATCCCCCTCCAAATATAAGGAATCAACATTCAATTATTCTGAGTTTATAGGAAATGAAACAAGGAAATAAAGAAAATAATTATTTGTTGGATGGTTCTTTGCAAATATTTAAAACATTAGAGGTGGGGTAGTATGGCTAGATTTCAGTAAAGGGCATTTTATTTAGCTACAGTCTTTGCAATGCCTGCAGGATAATAGAAGCTGATTTATTAGTTCTTTTCTCTGTGTACTGTGAAGCTATTGCCTTAAATTACTTTTTAAAGGCTATAGATTAAGGTCATATCTTCACGGATATGCAGAAATTTTAGTTATAGAGTTGCTAATCACATTTCTAAGCTATGTTTCTGTTTGAAGATCCTTCTTTCTGACAGTACCTACAAGGTGGATTTTGTCTTAGCATTAATATAATTTAGTAACTATTGAATGTCCTCTGATTTAGTATGTTCAGATTTTATTCTAATAATGAACAAAATAACACCTCTCCAAATAATGGAAGTGAAGTGTTTTCTATAAATCTTATTAGAGATGTAAACCAGGGAAAATGAAAATATGCTGAGTTAAATTTCTTTACACTGAAATAACAGTGGAATATTTAAGTGGTTCTGACTTACTTTTCCTTTCCAATTCATCTAACACTTATCAGAATATTTTCTCAAACCCTAACTCTCAGTATGTGGCTTTCTTCTGCTTTAGAAACTTTAATTGACTGCTTTTTCTATTTCTTTGTTAGACATTTCTATCTGGATGCTCAGTTAACAGTCAAATGATAGCTATTTAAATATGAGCATACTCATTTACTCTCATTAAACCAATATTTATTGAAGGTTTCTTTTACATTGAATTTTATGCACAGTAAAGTGAATCAAAGGTGAATTAGCCATGGTACTTAGTTCTCAGGTGATATTCAGTCCATGGGGACAGAGAGAAGGGACAGAAGGCATGTAAAAAGGCCCCACATAAATTGAAATTGATGAAAGTTGTCTTTTCTTTTTCTTAATTTTCATAGCACTTTAGTATTATTCTGTAATATGACATTGCTACACTCACCCTTTATTTCAGTCATTTACCTCTCCTACTGAAAGCAGTTAATCAGGGAATGAGGGCACCAGGGCTGGCAAGAAGCAGGTTTATTAGTACTGGTACTGACTCAGTGGATTCAGCGCCAAAGGCTGAGTAACCCTGACAGGGAGATAAGGGTTTATATACACTTTACATGTTTTGGTGTTCAGGGTGGTATAACATTGGTGGTAGTACAAGGCCTGACTTGGTAAGGAGAGAATGAAGAAGAGTCAAAGAGACCTGGACTACATACCAGTAAACTGAGTCAGTAAGTCATGGGTTGTTTATCTAGACCCCTAAGTTGTATTAGGTTACTGTGCTTCAACATACTTTAGGTTGTCATGCTTTCACCTGGTCATCATACTTCACTACAACTTCAAAGCTTTTGAAAATCAAGATATGGATATTATATTTTGTGATGCCTTTAAGTGAGAGGTACATGCAAATATACCCCCATATAAAACACTTACCACCTGATGGTGCTCAAATATTTAGATGCATGGAGTTCTCAGGGCCTCCTAAGATTTCAGCAATTTTCCATTTGGCACATGAAAAATTTACTAGGGAAAATTTACCTATTTGATAAACTACTTTTACATGAAAAACAAATATTATTAATGGTAGGAAAAAGAAAAATATTAGATAATTAAACTTCCTACTAATGTGAGTTCCAGAAAGGGAAATATATTATTAATTAGCTATAATACAAAGATATTTTTCTAAACAAAAGGACATAAATTTCCAGGCTAGGAAGACCCAAACAGCACCAAAAAGAGCAGGTGAAAAAAGACCATAACAAGACACAGTATTGTCGATTTTAATGCTTGTGGATAACAAAGTAAACCCTGGGAGGGAAGCTTTTAGAAAGAAAAATAAATTACCATTTATGGACTTGGACTCCTAACAGCAATATTCAAAGAATGCAGCTAAATCTGAAAAGAAAATGATTTTTAAAATGCAATTATAAGACTTAGCCAACATAGTGAATGTAACAGAACAAACATGTCACATGGGCAACAGCTTAAAAATTTGCTCCACAGTGTACCTTTTTTCCAGATTCTAATAAATAATGTCTCCAACAAGGAGGAAAGTGGGGGATTTATTTTAAGACTGGGAGCAATTGATTCTCAGAGTGAGGCAGAGAAACTCCTGGTAATAGCTGTGGAGAGCAGCCCCTGGCAGACACCAGTTCACAGGGCAGCTCCAGGAAGGAGATTGTCAAGAAAAGACCTGATGTACTTGTCTGTTGGGTTGGTCCAGTTTTGGTAATAAGTTTAGTGAATGGTGATAATTAGTTAAAAGTATATAGAACTTAAACAGGTAGAATAATCAGGCAGTTAAATAAAAGGAAAGTGAAAATTATACAAGAAAGGAAAATCAGTCACAACATACTATCCTGGCTCTGCTATAATCAGTATATACAATGTCTGCCTTAATTACAAATTGCTATACAGTTACACATGTATTTGGGAGCAGGGAAATAGGGCAAAATATTCATCAAAGCAGGAACTAAATAGATAAGGTTTAAAACTAAAAAAAAAAAATGTAAGTGTGTGATTTAGAGATAATGCAAACATCCAAATAAACTGCCAAAAATATGTCAAATTCACTGCCTCTGGGGAGAAGTAGAGTCGCTGTTTTTCTTTGGTAGCCTTATAATATTACTAGATTTTTGAACTATATGACTATATATTGAAAATAAATTTATAGAATTTCTTGTATTTCTGTTCCTCTTCCTGTGACTCCTCAGTGATTGCATGGACATAGGTGGGCAGAGAGCTACATTTGAAAACAGCAGGTTTCAGAAAGCTATATGCACACAGTCTTTGGGCAAGCACTGCACTGGAAAGGGCAGGTTTAAGAAACACCTGCAAAGACAAGTTGGACTGAGAGCTGCACCTTGCCAGTACCAGGGGTGCTTTTATATAGTGTTCTTTAGGGGGACTCATTTATTTGTGGAATTTATTGACGTCGAATTGGGTTGTTTTTTTGTAGTTAATAATCCTTCTCGCCCCTGCCCCAGATTCTTAGAAACTCCCACAGCTGGTTTAACAGCTGGTTAATTACCCTACTCCTACTCCAATCTCTGGTTCTTGTCCTTGTGAGACTTTCCATCTAGGTTTTCACAGTGTTAGCTTTCACCACCACTACTCCAGTATTACCTCATTTTCAGACGAGATCAGGCGCGTTCAGGGTGGTATGGCCGTAGACGTATTACCTCATTTTCAGTACTCCCTACCAGAGTGGTATATTTTTGCATATAATGCATTGATGGACCTACATTGATGCAACAGAATTACCCTAAAATACATAGTTTATGTTGGGGTTTACTCTTTCTGTTGCATGTTTTTCAGAAAAATAACAACAGAAAAACGGTGATACCAACAATAATATAAATCATTTAAGTATTGCTAATTATGTGCTGGAATCTGTTCCAGAAATATATTTACACATTTAATCCATATTAGCTCATTTAATTGTACACTAAAGCTCATGTAAATATTAACTCATTTAATCCATATAATCTATGAACTGAGTCCTATTGCTATCCCTACTTACCTGGTGAGACTTAGACACAAGTTAAGTTAAATAGCTCATTCAAATACATAAGCTAGTAATTTAGAACCCAGAACTGAATACAGTAAGTTGTCAGTAAATAGATATTAAAAATATAATTATTAGTTTTAGCTAGCTTTTTAAAGAAAATCTTAACTTAGTAATGAAATTTTTCCCTGTGGTTTATAGGCTGCATAATTTGCAGAGACTAAAAGTATATCTGCATTAGAGGATTTTATTATATCTGATGAGGAGTCCCTTAATATCTTTCCTCTAAGACATGAAAAGATTGACATATTTTACCTCCAGCAATTCTTTGGTTTTGTTGTCCTGTTTTTCCAGTTGTATTGTCCCAAAGGGTGGAAATTTTTATTGGCATGCTAGACATTTTTGTGTTTTACACGGAAACTCCCCCAATGCTCTGAATACAAATAAGCCGTACCTGCAGTGCATAACAATTGACTCTATAGCTTACATATTAATGATAGGCACTAAACTGAAACTGAGTCATCTGAAAACCTGAACCCTTCCAGCCTCTTTTTTTTTTTTTTTTTTTTTTTTTTTTTTTTTTTTTTTACTTAAGGGTCCCAAGGTAATCATAGCTTGTTTGAGTGGGAAAGGACTTTTTGATTGAGGGTTCAAATGTCTCCTTTCACAGACAAGCAAGCTTCAGTTCAGAGAAGCTAGAAATTGACTGAGGTTTTCCACTAGAAATTAAGTTCCCATTTAGAGATGAGTTGACACACATAAAGCAACCAGAGACATGAGTAGAGGATGGAGTGAGCTATTACTGTGGATAAAGTATATAAATCACTGTGTTCAAGTAATTCACAGCAAAGGCACACAAACCACTGCAAAATAACCTGATAGAGTATACACAGGTGATAAAGACCAGTTCTGAGGAAACCTGCTTTCTCATTTATTCATCTGACACTTTAGCATATAGCATGGTGTTCCAGGCACCATTATACATACTGGAAAGTCAATGGTGAACAAGATCAACTTGTCCTCCTGCAGGATATGTCCATCAATTAGCGAAATGTATAGATTAAAATAAATCAGAAATGAAAGAAGATCACTGAAATCACAAATTTGAGCAGTGGCTTTTTATCCAAATTTTGCTATATTATAGCAAGAGAGTCAGTCATCACTATCACTGGCCTTTGGCAGAGAAATTAGAAGCAGGAAGAATGGGAACCAGTTATGACTGAGAAAAGGAAAAGGAAAGTGTTCTGTTGACATCAGGGAAACTGTAGTGAGATGAGTGAAAGCAGTTACCTTACATGATCAGTTAGGGTTTTACTGACTTTCTCCAGTTGTCTCTAAGTTGGAACCAGGTGGAAAATTAGAGAACCTGTCAGTTACTAATCAAGTCCTGGCTGTTGTGTGCCTATTCATTGCAGTGGTTATTGTTTGGTTCCCTGGAGTGATTCTGGAACACAGGGGTCTGACAGCTTATAAGCTTAATTTTAGGTAACAAGTTGACTTCTAGGTTTGATTGCTACAGATTGTGGGTCAGAGGTCTGTTTTTATATATACAGTCTAGCCAATCTCTGTATAGGTATAATAGTATATTTATTTGTGTGTTTGATCTCTTGATAGGAAGATTAACCCCTATAAATGCATCAAAATAAAAAATCAAGAGGTAGAACCTTATTTTGGAGAGGGTATCTAGAGCAAGCTTCTTTGAAAAGAAAAATCTGAGCAGAAACTTGAATCATGTGAAGGAGAAAACTTTGAGAAGTTTGGCAGCTAAGTAGAGGAGGGAGAAGACTGTCTGGTGGAGGACAAAGCAAGTATGAAGGCTCAGAGGGTGGATGGGTTTGAAGGACAGCAGAAGGGCCAATGGGCACTGAGCAGGGAATGTGTTGACGAGAGGGAGGGTAGTTTGGAGAGATGTGGGCTGGAGCTTCCACACATTCTTCAGTTTTATTCTGACATCATCAAAAGTAAATGACAGTGAAATGAGCTAATTGCTCATTTTGACAACAATGTGGAAAATAGTGGAAATATAGTTAGTAGTGGAAGCAAAGAGAGCAAGTAGGAAATTAATTTTGAAGACATTTGAGCAGAATATTTAAGAGTGAGATGACAAAAGAAAGGGGGAATTTATGAAGGACTGTAGCCAAATTCAGAATTAGTAAAGAGATGTTCGTGATTGGAAAAAGGGGAATTCAAGTTGGCTAGAGACTTTGTGTCTAGGGAACAGATAACTGGAAAATGGAGATGATTGTTATAATGTCCCAAGGTAGCAGTCACACAGCTTAATGTCAGTCAGTAGAGCCGTGCCAAATGCACGTACAAATGTAATAAATAAAGCAGTGAGATTCTGACTAAAGCCAAAGAATGATATAGGAAAAATTTGACCTGGAAGATAACAATGTCCCTTCCTCCCTCAAGTTAGGAAGGTGTATAAAATCACCTCACACAGAATTAAGTTCAGGAGAAACACCTTTATATTTCCATCCTTTCTTGTTCTCTGTGCATTTAAAAAGTAGTGGGTTAGATGTTCATTGTAGCAGTGTTTACAATAGCCTAGTTATAGAAATTTCCTAAGTGGCCAAGACGGATGAGTGGATTATGAAGTTAGGGTAAAATATATACCATGGAATACTACTTAGCTATATATTAAAAAAGATCACTACCCAGCAATCAAAAAAAGACAAACTTATGTCATCTCTTGCAATATGGATGAATCTAGAAGGAATCAATGCTGGGAGAAATACTGGATGGTCTCACTTTAGTAAAATTGAAGAATAGAGCATGAGAGGGGGAGGGGGGAAATCAGGCCAGAGGGAGTGACACAAAAGATTAAGACGATGGTTCACGTGTGATATGGTGGTGGGAGAACACTGGGGTAAATAATGATGTAAAATAAAATAAATAATATTTAAAAAGAAAAGATCAGCATTTCGTGTGATAATGTGGATGGAACTCGGGAATAGATAATGTGAAGCTAAGTAAGTCTGCAGTGAAAAGTCTATTAGAAGGCACAGGGAGAGCTGCTGCCTCCTGTGGGGAGCCTTAAAGGTGTTAAATAATTTCCACAGCCCCCTTACCCCCATTTCCCATCCTGGTGTTGCCCATGGACCTGACTATCAGTTATTAATACTTACCCCCACCCCTCACATCCCTGCCCCAATAAAAATAGCTCAAGGGTGCGACTTCACTGACCTTACCCTATGGTCTTTGAATCTTGATTGAGACCACATAATAAAAACTTGTCTTTATTATACCTGGTCTGCCTTTTCTTTTTCCTCCTTTCTCAAGTCCTTTCATGGAGGACAAAGATAATACAGGATGATTTCACTTATATGTAGGATATAGAGAACTGAAACAGTCAGGAAACCAATCCAATAATAAACCCTTGAAATCTGACTGTAGAATTAAAGCTACCAGGTGGAGCTCTAATTGGGAAGGGAGCTTAACAGACTATGGTGAAGGACTATGGGTGCCTTGGGTATGATGTCATAAAGAGGTGAAGAGGTGTGACCCTATACCTCTGAATCATATGCAGTGTTACTATGACTAAAAGAAAGCTTAAAAAAAATTAAAAGCAGCTGAATTGGGACCACAGATAAAATTTGAGTTTTACCATTCTTTGGCAATATTGTAATTGTCCTTTTGCATAAAACTCCTGGTAGGCACGATTTAAAAGAGTATTCATGTCTTTGTACATATCTTTACTAATATTTTATTTAATTTTTATTAAATAATTTATTTATATATAAATTTCACATCTTTATAATCCTTGGGGTTAACCCCCCCCGGACTGTTCCCACCCTGTTCCCCCCCCACCAGTTGTGTACTTCAATTTGGTTGTTAGCTTGTTTTGACTTTTCTTCATGACTTTTTGTTTATCTTTCCCATGGCAATTTGGTGTCTGTCTTTTTCTTTTTGACTTCTTTCTGCTAATATGATTTCTTCTAAGTACATCCATGTTATCATAAAATCATCAAATTTGTCCTTTTTAATTGATGAGTAATTTTCCATTGTGTATATATACCACATCTTTTTCACCCAAGCATCTGTTTTGGGTCATTTAGGTTGCTTCCATGTCTTTGCAATTATAAATAGTGCTGCAGTAAATATCCAAGCACAGATGTCCCTTTGTACAAGCATTGAGGTCTCCTTTGTATAGATCCCCAAGAGAGCAATTGCTGGGTCAAATGGTAGTTCCATTTTCATTAATTTGAGGGTCTTCCACACAGCTTTCCATAGTGGCTGGACCAGTTTACATTCCCACCAACAGTGTAAGAGTGCTCCTTTCTCTCCACATCCCCGTGAGCACTGGTTATTGCCTGTTCTTTGGATGTGGGCCATTCTTACTGGTGTAAGGTGGTATCTCATTGTGGTTTTTGGTTTGCATTTCCCTGATTGCTAGTGACATTGAGCAGTTTTTCATGTGCCTGTTGGCCATTTGTATTTCCTTTTTGGAGAAGTATCTTTTAAATTTTTCTCCCCATTTTTTAACTGGGCTTTTTTTTTTTACTTTGTTTTTGTTAAGTTGTGTGAGTTCTTTGTGTATCTTTGTTATCAGACCCTTGTCACTTGTATGCAGGGCAAAAATTTTTTCCCACTTGGTTGGGTTTCTTTTTGTTTTTTTATGTTGTCTCTTTTTCTGTACAGAAGCTTTTTAGTTTGATGTAGTTCCAGTTGTTAATGTTTTCCTTCATTTCTTTTTTACCTGCTATAGATATATGTAGAAATGAATTTCTAGATTGTAATTCATGGAGGGTTTTGCCCACATTTTCCTCTATGTATATAATGGTTTCCAGTTTTATATGCAAGTCTTTTATCCATTTTAAATTGTTCCCTTAGGAAATATGACTAGATGAGAAATGAATGGATCATTTTTAGTTACTTTTGTTCATAATAGCTCTTGCATTATCTTTGAGAATGTAGGAAATTGGAGCAGTGGAGTCTTATTCCTTTCAAATGCAAATGGAAGAAACTGGCCATGAATTATACAAGCATATCAATGACTAACACAATGAAATATTAGGGATCATTTGAATGACTGTTGACTTGTACTAGGGTTTTCATATATTTTCTTCTTTAATTCTCAAAGCAGTCCTGTGAGACAAATACTTTCATACCCAATTTGCAAGTGTGGAAACAGGTTATGAGTTAGTTCAAGGATTTGATTTCAGAGTTTATGCTCTTTGTCCTGAGACAAACAAGCATCGCTAAGTAGACAATGACTTTAATGGGCACAGTTCCCGGCTAGGGGCTGTCTCCTTAATCTTAAGGAGATATTATTCCCACACATTAGGACAGTCTTAAATATGCTGTTGAAAATATTTTCCTCACAATCAGCTTCCTGTTCTTTCTGCCTCTATAAATTCTTAGTAACTTTAGTAACCTCGACTGCAGCACAGGTAAATCTTACAAGAATATATTTAAGGTTACATTAATTTGACTTAAAGCTCATTCTCTAATACAAGTTTGGTAGTTCTGAAATAATGATCTTGTGGTCATGATAGAGTATAAGTATAAAAGACCCTGAAGAACTAAACATTGTACAGTGTAACTTTTACAAGACCTTGACCCCCAGGTTGCTTTCCACCCACCCATCTTGTCAACCCAGACTGTCCTCTGAATAGCTGCTGAGATGTTATCTTATTTCTGGTGCCTTGTCTTGCCCATTGGTTAAACAACTTGTTTTGCTCAGTCTTCCAAGAAGTTGAATAGCAAACAATTCTCAGAATATTGATTGGGTTTTGTCCTCTTGTAAGAGATCTTCAGATATTTTAAGCACATACTTTTAAACTCAATTGACTGAATCAGTAATTTGTTTCCAAGTTACTTGTTGAACTGTAGAAGCTCAGCATTTTATTTTAAATAAATATATTTGTAGAAGCTCAGCATTTTATTTATTTATTTATTTATTTATTCGTTCATTCATTCATTCATTCATTCATTCATTCATTTATTTTTGAGACTAGGTCTCGCTATTTTGTCCATGGAACCACAGGTTCTCGTTGCCCGAGCTACCACAGACTCAAGCAATCCCCAGCCTCAGCTTCACAGATAGCTGGGATTACAGGTGCGTGCCACCACGCCCAGCTATTTTTTTTGAACTAGGTCTAGCTACAGGCCCAAGGCGGGACTCAAACCACGATCCCTAGCTTCATAGGCTGAAGCTTACAGGCACGAGCCACTGTGCCCAGCTCAGCATTTTATTTTAAAAAAATAAATACTTCTATCATGTAGTCCAATAGAAATATACCTGCTCTCTTCTTAAAATAAATAAATAAAAACAAACTCATTTGACTTGACATTTGAAATTATTCATTTGAATCATAGTTTAAGAAAATCATGTAATTAGCTATTTTACAAGCCTAATTTTCAATAACTATAAAATGATAGCAAAACCATGTGGTATGAACTATATCATTTATTATTGAGAAGAGACACATGTGATCATCATTTAAAAAAGTCATTGAAAATTGAAAAAAGTCTGGCTAATAAAAAACCCAAACCTGTTAGTTCTTGTGTCTTACTAATTCTTTAAAATCTGAAGGACAGCTTTAAATAAAAGTCTCCAGCTTTTATCCAAGATGTTTGGACAATTCTGTGCCATCTGTCAAGAATGTTGTTAATTATGCGTTAGAATGCTAATGCTCCTTTTCCTTTCTATATATATATATATATATATATATCTATATATATATATATATATATATATCTGTCACTACTTGATATTGTCATCACTAATTCCAACATAATTACCATAATCTTAGTAATCTGTGGTGTCATCATTCATGGGATGTGTTTGTGTAAACTATATTCAAGAATCAATGAGTATTTTAAGTGGATAGGAACGGAGTTTACTTCTGTCTAAAATCTGGGAAGTTCTGGATTTGATCTGTATTTTGAAGTGCTTTTTTGTTTTTTTTTTATAATGGAGACACTGATTTGTGTTCAGATTATAGCTTATAGACAATTATGAGCAATTCACATTTTGCACCTTTTAATTGATTTATCTACTCTCTTCCTTTTTCCTTAAAAAATTTTTTTTTTATTGCCGGACGTGGTGGTGCACACCTGCAATCCAGCACTGGAAGGCAAGAGGCCAGGGATCGCTTGAGTTTGCAGATTCGAGACTAATGGGGTAACATAGCGAGACCTGGTCTCAAAAAAAGTAGCTGGGTGCAGTGGTGGGCACCTGTAATCCCAGCTACCTGGGAGACTGAGGCTGGGGATTGCTTGAGTTCATGAGATTGGGACTACCCCAGGCAACACAGTGAGACCTAGTCTCAAAAAAAAAAAAGTTTTTTATTGTTCCTATTTGTTTTCTTTAGTTTATCCATTTTTCTTTATGTACCAAGTGAAGTCATATGATGTTTACCTTTTTCTTATTTATTTCACAAAACATAATGTCCTTTAGTTCTATCTATATGCTATTAGTTCTAGCCACATTATTACAAATGGAAGGATTTCATCTTTTTTTCCCCTATAGCTTAGTAATATTCCATTGTGTGTATATACCAATGAGCAGGAAAATATACAGATTAGTTAATATTCTTGGAATTATGACCTATGTGAAGATGAATAGCCTGGTTTGATTGAACCAGAAGGTTTGGCATGGGTGTCATGAGAGATAGGTTTGAATAGGTAGATGGAGATTATGTTGCCAGGAGTAAACAGACATTTGTAGTAAAAAGAATTAATCTAAGTTAGGTAAGTAGATTAATGAAATCAAATCAACTCAAGTAGTAGATCCACATATGTATGAACAATTGATTTTCCACAAAGAAATCAAGCTACTTCAATATAGATAGATTGGTGTTTTGATAAATGGTGTTGAAAAATTGAAGTACCACATACCACATGAAAATTAACACAAAATGAATCATTGAACTTAATGTACCTTCCCAACAATAAAACTTACAGAATATTTAAGAAAAATAAAACCTTAGCAATTAGTTTAGGCAATGGTTTCTTGATAAAATTCTAAATGTATGAGCTATAAAATAATTTGATAGATAAAACATCAAAATACAAAATGATTTTTAAAGACACTGTTATGGGAGAAAAGATTACAGAAAGAAAATATTTGAAAATAACATATCTGATAATAGGCTTATTTCCAGATAAAAAGAAGTATTTAAATTCAGTGATAAAAAGGCAAAGCACACAATTTTAAAATGGGCTAGATATTTAAACGAAAATATACAGTTAGAAAAGAAGCACTTGAAGTCCAACTAGGGCAATAAGACAAGAGAAAGACATAAAAGGAATCCGAATAGGGAACGAAGAAATAAAGTTATCATTATATGCGGATGATATGATTCTCTATGTCGAGAACCCAGAAAAATCAACAGAAAAACTGATTGAAATAATAAACCGATTTGGTAAGGTAGCTGGATACCAAATCAACACGCAAAAATCAACAGCATTCATATATGCAAAGAATCAGTCAGAACAAGAAGAAATTAGCAAAAACATCCCATTTACCATTGCACCAAAGACAATCAAATACTTGGGAATTAACCTAACAAAAGACGTAAAAGACCTATGCAAAGAAAACTATAAGACATTCTTAAAAGAAATAGAAGATGATGTAAAAAAATGTAAAGACATTCCCTGTACATGGATCGGAAAAATCAACATTATCAAAATGGCTATATTACCAAAGGCCATCTACAGATTCAATGCAATTCCAATAAAGGTCCCAATGATATATTTTAAAGAGATAGAACAAAAATTACTGAAATTCATATGGAACAACAAAAGACCCCGAATAGTCAAAACCCTATTGACAAACAGAAGAGAGAACGGAGGTATTACTATTCCAGACTTCAAACTGTACTACAAAGCCATAATACTTAAAACAGCATGGTACGTACAAAAACAGACTAACAGACCAATGGATCAGAATTGAATATCCGGAAATAAAACCACACATATACTGTCAATTAATCTTTGACAAAGGGGCAAAAAACATACCCTGGAACAAGGATAGCCTCTTCAGTAAATGGTGCTGGGAAAACTGGATCAAAACTTGTAAAAAAATGGACCAGGATAACACCCTCACACCCTGTACAAAAATTAACTCAAAATGGATAAAGGACCTGGAAGTGAGACCTGCAACCATAAAATACATAGAAGA
>PVHY01027416.1:0-16253 GCA_004024945.1 Uropsilus gracilis
TATTGATTTGTCACAATTGTGAATTAATTGATCCCTCCTCCTCCCTCCATATCCCCCCTCTGTATCCCCCTTCCTCCTCCCTCCATATCCTCCCTCTGTATCCCCCCTTCAGTCACTCCTCCCATTTTTCTGCAAATTGTTGTTTGGTTAAGTTGATGTTTAGTTGTTGGTTGTTTGGCCTGTTGTTCTCTTCCGATATATGGTAAGTGTGTGTGTGGTTTTTTTTTTGTTGTTGTTTTATTTTATTTATTTTTTTAAAATTAATAAATGTTCCCAGAGTCCAGGGAGATGACATCCAAGTAAGATGCTAGTCTCACCCCCTTTACATATTACAGCCAAATTATAGCTTAACAAAAACAAGACCCCTTGCATGATGAGCAGATGGCTATTGCATGATCAAGAATGACAGCATGGTGGAAAGGGGTAGGGAAAATTGTAATTAAGTTGAGTCTGGATTTATGCTAGGCAGATGAGTCAGATAGATGGCTGCTGTATTGAGCTTCTCTGCTATTTCTGAATAAAGAGTGTGAGCCAGGCTGTGGGGCACAAGGAAGGACAATGAGAGAGATTGACTCAACCAAAGAAGCTGGGACTGAATGGAAGTATGTACCATCCAGCCCCATTTATTGCATCTACTAATCTTTGTAAAGAGTAAAAACAATGGTTTACAGCTAGTCAAACAAGGGGAAGAAGTAGCTTAGGAAAAATCAGGTTACTAAACATTAGTTTTCCTGGATACCTGGGGGTAAGGGATTCACTTATTAACCTGCTGTTATCTCCTAAGGAAGGTCACTTAGTGTTAATATTGGAGGAGTGGGGGATACTGCTGACCATTGGAGGTCCATCATGCCATTCTGTCTTCAGTATTCTGAAGTCAGATAAAAGTGGAATGAAGTTTTCTTCATTTTCAGCATGAATCCTGGCTGGTCTTAGCTTGCAGCCTCCAACAAGCATGTACCCATATTATACATTTAGAGGCTGAGGATTACATGAGAGTGAGAAGAAACATGATGGAGATTATACTACTGGAGAACTGTTGAAGTAAGGGAGCAAATGGTTGTTGTCAGATGGAGCAGGTGGTATCTCTTTACAGAAAAGGCTATTATTTGCATCCTGTGATTGTGATACAACCAGGAAGAAAAAGAAGAGTTGAATGAACTGATCACAATCAGTTCACAATCAGGGAATAGAAACAGTTATATCTCCTCAAAAACAAAATCCCACAGCCAGATGGCTTTACAAGTTAATCTATGATATCTTGAAGAACTTATGCCCACCTTCCTCAAATTAATTCTAAAAATTAAAGAAGAGGCAAAGTACTCTAATACATGTTACGGTGCTAATATTATCCTAATACTGAAATGAGATAATTGGATAAGATAACTATAGACTGATATACATGATGAATATTGATGTGAAAAATTTCACCAAAATATGAGTAAATCAAATTCAACAATATATTAGAAAGATTCTACATTATGATCAAATGGGACTTAGCCCAGGGATGCAAGGATAGTTTAATATATGTAAATCAATCTATGTACTATACTGCATCAACAAAAGAAAATAGTCATATAATGTGAATGAATCCAGGGGAAGTATTTGATAAGATTCAGTATCCACTTAAGATAAAAACTCTAAACAAAATTGTAGTACCTTATAAAGGCCACATATCAGAAACCAACAGCCAATGTAATAGAGAATGGTGAAA
Source organism: Uropsilus gracilis (assembly GCA_004024945.1). Taxonomy (NCBI): domain Eukaryota; kingdom Metazoa; phylum Chordata; class Mammalia; order Eulipotyphla; family Talpidae; genus Uropsilus; species Uropsilus gracilis. Next base: position 1,712 of record PVHY01027416.1, read on the forward strand.
AACTGAGACATTTCCCTTTGAGATCAGGAAAAAGACAAGGATGTCCAGTGTTACTGTTATTCTTTATTATTACTAGATATAGATTAACTTGTCTGAATAGCTAAAGTATTCAGACAACAAAAGGAACCCATATTGAAAAAAGAAGTGAAACATTCACATTGCAAATGATATGATTCTCTATATAGAAGACCCTGAAACTACCACTGAAAAGCTGTTAGAAACAATAAACAAATACAGCAACATGGCAGGACACAAAATTAACATACAAAAATCTGCATTTTTATATACAAATAGTAGAGAGAAGAAAAAGAAATGAAGCAAACAATTCCGTTAGAATCACATCAAAAAGAAACAAATTCCTAGGAATTAACCAAGGACATGAAGGACTATGTTAACATGTCTCCTCTAGACAATATAAATCATGCCATAAAGCTATAGAAAGACATTCTGTACTCACGAATTGGAAGAATCAACACAGCCAAAATATTGCACCAGAAGACCCATATATAGATTTAATGCAAATCCCAAAGTACCAATGATAAAAATTCTCCAGAGAAGTAGGACAAAATATTATAGAGTATCTGGAACCATAGATAGCCTTGCATAGCTGTAGCAATTGAGAAACAGAGAGACACAGAGAGACAGAGAGACACAGAGAGACAGAGACAGAGAGAGAGACAGAGAAAGAGAGAGAGAAGACTGTGGTAGCTGGCGGCAATGAAACTAGGGAACAACTATTTAACCATTTCATGCGAGGTTTCCTATCTGCTATCTGTATACAGAAGGGACTTGTGAAAGTGTTAGCAAAATATTCTCTTGTTAATTGTCAACCTCAAAATTCACAAAATGTCCTCTCTAGTTATATACTCCATAAAATGCTTGTTTATTTTGATATCATTTCCCCCAAGATCTTCAGGTAAAATTGATGTCCTCTCCAGGAAGATGCAGGTATTTTGCCCCAGGTACCCACTTGGCTTAGCTGGCAGTTCTCCTGGTAAACAGATACTGATTGGATGCTCTCAGGATTGGCAGTGTCACATCCTCCCCAAGCTTTTCTTTGGCAGAGAACATGGCAGTTGATGAGTTTTCTGCTTTCTAAATGGCTGTCAAGTTCCAGACTCCTCTCCCTGAGATTATTCCTATCATCTTTATTGGAGGCTTGGGTATCTGCAACTTCCTCAGCAACACATTTATAGACTGTCTTTTGTTTGATGCTCACAAATGGCTAATCGCAATCTTACTGTGTATTTTACTAGTTTAATTCTCAGGAGGTAACCTCTTTTCTAGGATTTTGTATCCCATGTATTACCCCAAAGAAGAAAATGTTCTCTGATTTAAAAAAATGGGATAGAGGACACTTACCCTGAGGCTACACCCCCAAAACAGGGATCTGACACTTCCTAAAAAACCAGACCCTCACCTGGACTATTTCTGCTAGATTCCCCCTAGCTTTCATATGATGGATTAGAAAGAGAAGAGAGAGGAGAAAAAAATCTGCTCATGGGCACTCTTGATGTATAAGTAGTAGCAGATGACAAAACCTTTGCCTTAACTGCCCATCAAATTTCCTCTTCATTATGATACAACCAGGGAAGGTTGTGAGATCAGCTGCTGTGAATGATGAATTAAGACAGGATTATAAGCAGAGGATGCCTTATTGCTGCTGATGTCAGGTTTAAACCTCTGATGGGGAAAAGGGAGAAAAGAAAAGATATATTGCTTCCCTTGCTTGTTGAAGGCTTAGGTTGAGAGCTAGAAGGGACCGAGATCATCAGCTGAGAACTTTCCACCACCTCACACTCTCATTATAGACCAATTTCCTCTTTCGTAGATAAAATAGAGGGGCCTGAAGAATTTGAATCTGGTAAGACTATTTCTCCGATAGTTAAACTATAAAACATACTTAAATCTTTCTGGAAAAGTGCAAAGTCATCTTAAAAATGAAATGATTTCTATCCTAAGACACAATGATGAGTTGACTGTAGGCATTGGCATGGGCCAAGAAGGAAAATGCTGACCAGAAAGAAGTTGGAGGAGGCAGAGTCTATTTTGGCTCTGCAGAGACAAATTTCACCTCCAACCCCCTGTAACAGAGAACTAGAGATTAGCTTTAGCATCTTGACACTCATTCTTCTGTCCTTATTGCAGCCTGACCAAGTTAGCTTTTGCTCATAATCCTACTCCCCATGTGGTCTGTCTAGAGAGAGAGAATTTCTTCATCTTCCAACAGGCCTAGTATCAGGGTATCATCTAATAAAGTTTAAGAATTCAGCTCCCACTTCTTGCCCAACAAGTAAGATTGGGAGGCTTGAATTGATAAAGGCAATAGATGAGGTTACTATGAAAACCAGCCTTAGACCTTGACCTTGAATGCCAATCAAGGTCAAGGCACATTTTGTGTCAGGGTTCTGTGTCAAAGGTCCTCTGCCGCTCCTTTGAAGGTCATTTCAATAAATAACCTGCCTTTCTTGTTTTTCACTCTGCTTCTGGTTAATACATTCACACACACACACACACACACACACACACACACACACACACACACACACACACACATGCTGCCAGCCTCACCCTGATTTTATTTATTTGTTTGTTTGTTTTTCAGGTGATTTGCTCATTTTCCTTTTTTTTCCTTATCTAATTTTCATATAACATTGTTCATATTTATATGGCTATTGTTCCCCTTGTGTATGACTCTCCCTTCCTTCCATACTGCACTCTTATACCTCCACATTACCTCTGATTTCCCCCTTCCCCTCTCCAGTCATTCCAACTCCTTTCTCTGCAATTCATTGGTTGATGCTTGGTCCACTGGTCTGTTCTTTTCTTGAAGTGATGTCCTTTTTCCTGGGTGCAGACTTGCCCTCTTGGATCACAACAGACTAGGCTGCTCAGATCTCCAGGAGTAACTGAGGCGGGTAATCAGGTGCATCAGACATCTCTGAAGGACAGGAGTGTGGTTCAGTTCTCCAGGCTCCTTTCTAGTGTCTGTCACTTGGTGCTGTTTCTGTGCATGTAGCTCTGGTATCTTGGGCTGGGAGCCAGTGCCCAGCCACTGGCTGCGGAGATGTTCCCTTCGGGGGACAGACTTCCCCAGGTGGTTGGTTCAGATCCTCTCCTCTCTTGTGCCTGCATTTCTGCCATGAGGCTGCAGCCACATCTTTGCGACTTTCTTCTCCCATTGATTGGTAAAGGAGGGAACGTCACTCACATTGCACAAAACTCTGGGCCAGGTATTTAGTTCCCCAGCCCCAGAAACCATATAGGTGTGATAGGGAACTGTGGTGAAATTGGGCGGGCCATAGTCCCTAGCATCATAATGGTGCATTGGAATAGCAGCCATTGTGCCCTGGTGGGTGGAGACTTGGAGAAGGAAAGTTAAGCCTTCTTGCCAGAGAAGAAGAATATGAGGGGATTTAAGGAGGAGAGAGAAAGAGGAGAGGGAAAGGTATGGAGAGGACCAAGGAGGCTGGAAGCCTCAGAACTGCTGCTGCCATATGTGGCAGCAGGGCAGGGAAGAAAGCCACACTGTGGGCTTCCATTCCCATCTTGGGCCAGTGAGGAGCCCAGGGAAGCATGTTAGAGAAACTATTGTAAGTTGACCTGGAAACATGGTACTTGAAAACTTGCTTTAACTTTGGGAATTGTCTGGAGACTTGGAAAGAACTTTCTGTATTACTGTTTTCATCGTGAGAAGTCTGAGTTGATTCCTGCTGTTGTATTGAATGAGACTTGCTGGTTTTGGGCCACTTTTGGAGCTGAAAGAATGCCCCAGCTGTGCCTTTTGGAGAAATGATGACATCATTCCTGGGTTCTTTATTGAATCTGAATCTCTTGCTTTTGAAGAAGGCACGACGATGCCATCTTGATTTCTACATTTGGCTTGAAGTGAGTAGACCTGTGCCTTTGGAAGAAGAAGTGATGATGCCTTCTTGGTTCTTCCATCTGGCTTGAATGTGGGACAGTCACATTTTGTGGGCACACATGGCCAAGGAGCCATGTGCAGTTTCTGGACTAGAGATTGAACTGGTTAGTAAGATAATCAAAGGGGGTCCATTGTACCCTCAGCAACTTTTGTTCATTTTGTTTTTTTAATGAGTAAATACATTTTTGTCTCTTCTTAAGACTGGTGTGGTTTTGCTAGTGCTTAAACTGGCTGGGATGAAGTTAAGGAGTAACTGGGTTTAAAGTGCCAGCTACTCCCATTTGTAAGTTTAGTTATGTACTTTGTTTTGTTGGTTTTCTTTTTTTTTTTTCTTTTTCTTTTTGGTCTATGGAAGGTTTTTCTTTTCTTTTTTTATTTGAAAAATTAATTTTATTGATTTGTCACAATTGTGCATTAATTGATCCCTCCTCCCTCCTCTGTATCCCCCCTCCAGTCACTCCATCTCCTATTTTTCTGTGATTTGTTGGTTGGTTAAGTTGATGTTTGAGTTGTTCATTGTTTGGCCTGTTGGTCTCTTCCGATATCTGATAAATTTTTTTTGCATATATATGTATATTTATATTACATTAGTCCATTATTGTGTACCCCGGGGCTTTCCTACTTCACTAACATTTGTTAATCAACCTGATCTTTTGTGCTCTTCACCTCCCCCACCTTCTTCCCCCTCCTCCTCTCTTGCTCCATGGTTCAGTCCCATTGGTTGTTTTCATTCTTTCTTATTTGTTTCTTTGGTTTTCCCTATATCCATCATATAAGTGAGACCATCCTGTACTTCTCTTTTTCTTTTTGACTTATTTCTGCTAATATGAGTCTTTCTAGTTCCATCCAGGTTGCTGCAAATGACATGTGTTTGTCCTCCTTGATGGATGCGTCATATTCCATTGTGTATTTTGCAACTTTTTTTTAGCCAATCATATGTTTTGGGGCATTTGGTTTGTTTTCAATTATTGGCAATTGTAAACAGGGCTGCAATGAACATGTGCGTACACGTGTCCTTTTGAATTAATGTTTTCATGTCCTCTGGGTAGATTCCCAGTAGTGGGATTGCTGGGTCGAATGGTAAGTCCACTTTCAATTGTTTGAGGATCCTGCACACAGTCTTCCATAGTGGTTGGACCAGTTTGCACTCCCACCAGCAGTGTAAGAGAGTTCCTTTTTCTCCACATCCATGCCAACATTTGTTGTTGTCCCTTTTATTTATATGGGTCATTCCTATTGGTGTAAGATGGTATCTCAGTGTGGTTTTAATTTGCATTTCCCTGATTATCAGTGATGTGGAGCATTTTTTCACATGCCTATTAGCCATTTGTATCTCCTCTTTGGTGAAGTGTCTTTTTAGTTTTTCTCCTCATTTTTTGAGCGGGTTTTTTGCTTTGTTTTTGTTGAGCTGTAGGAGCTCTTTGTGGATCTTTGTTATCAGACCCTTGTCACTTGTCTGCAGGGCAAAAATTTTCTCCCAGTCGGTTGGGTTTCTTTTTGTTTTGTTTATTGTCTCTTTTGCTGAACAGAAACTTTCTAGTTTTATATAGTCCCAGCTGTTTATGTTTTCCTTCATTTTTTTGCCAGCCATGGTTGTTTCCCCAAATGGATTTCTGAGGTGAAATTAATGAAGGGTTTGCCCAGGTTTTCTTCTATGTATTTTATGGTTGCTGGTTTCACTTTCATGTCCTTTATCCATTTTAAGTTAATTTTTGTACAGGGTATGAGGGTGTTGTCCTGATCCATTTTTCTTTTACAAGTTTTGATCCAGTTTTCCCTGCACCATTTACTGAAGAGGCTATCCTTGTTCCAGGGTATGTTTTTTGCCCCTTTGTCAAAGATTAGTTGAATATATATATGTGGTTTTATTTCTGGGTATTCAATTCTGATCCATTTGTCTGTTTGTGTAACAGCACCATGCTGTTTTAAGTATTATGACTTTGTAGTATAGTTTGAAGTCTGAAATAGTAATACCTCCGTTCTCTTTTCTGTTTGTCAAAGGGGTTTTGGCTATTTGGGGTCTTTTATTGTTCTATATGAATTTCAGTAATTTTTGTTCTCTCTTTAATATATGTCATTGGGATCTTTATTGGAATTGCATTGAATCTGTAGGTTGCCTTTGGTAGTATGGCCATTTTGATAATGCTGATTTTTCTGATCCATGAACAGGGAATTTCTTTCTATTTTTTAACATCATCTTCTATTTCTTTTAAGAATGTTTTGTGGTTTTTTTTTGTATAGGTCTTTTACATCTTTTGTTAGGTTAATTCCCAAGTATTTGATTTTCTTTGGTGCAATGGTAAATGGGTGCTTTTTCTAATTTCTTCTTCTTCTGGTTGATTCTTTGCATATATGAATGCTGTTGATTTTTGTGTGTCGATTTTGTATCCACCTACCTTACTGAATTGGTTTATTATTTCAATCAGCTTTTTCTGTTGACTTTTCTGGGTTCTCTACATAGAGAATCATATCATCCACGTATAATGATAACTTTATTTCTTCGTTCCCTATTCAAATTCCTTTTATGTCTTTATCTTGCCTTATTGCCCTCACTAGGACTTCCAGAACTATGTTGAAAAGGAATGGAGAGAGTGGGCATCCTTGCCTGGTTCCGGACCTTAATTGGAATGGTTTCAGTTTTTCCCCATTGAGGATGATATTTGTGGTGGGTCTGTCATGCATAGCCTTTATTATGTTGAGGTATGTTCCTTTTATACCAATTTTTTTCCAGGGCTTTCATCATGAAAGGACGCTGAACTTTATTGAATGCTTTTTCCTCATCTACTGATATGATCATATGGTTTTTGTTTTTCTCTTTGTTGATGTGGTGGATTATGTTGACGGATTTTCGAATGTTGAACCATCCCTGTGCCCCTGGGATGAATTCCACTTGGTCATGATGGATGATCCTTTTTATGCAATGTTGGATTCGGTTTGCCAGGATTTTGTTTAGAATTTTTGCAACTGTGTTCATTAGGGAGATTGGTCTGTAGTTCTCTTTCTTTGCACTATCTTTATTTGGTTTTGGAATTAGTGTAATGTTTGCTTCATAGAAGGTATTTGGTAGCTTTCCTTCTTTCTCAATTTTTTGAAAGAGTTTTAATAGTACCGGTGTTAGTGCCTCTTTGAAAGTTTGGTAGAATTTAAACCATCTGGACGTGGGCTCTTGTTTTTAGGGAGAGTTCTGATTGCCTCAATTTCACTGTTTGTGATTGACCTGTTTAAGTTTTCTATTTCTTCTTTGTTCAATTTTGGATGACTGTATTGTTCCAGGAGTTTGTCCATCTCTTCCAGGTTGCTGTATTTGTTTGCAAATAGATGTTCGTAGTAGTCTCTAATTATCTTTTGGATTTCTGCTGTGCCTGTTGTAATATCTCCCTTTTCGTTTATGATCCTGTTTATTTGAGTTATCTTTCTTCTTTTCCTTGTAAGCCTTGCCAGGGGTTTGTCAATTTTATTTATTTTTTCAAAGAACCAGCTTTTGGTTTTGTTTATCTTCTCGATGGTCTTTTTGGTTTCTATTTAATTAATCTCTGCTTTTATTATTGTAATTTCTTGTCTTCTGCTGGGTTTTGGATTCTTTTGTTGCTCTTTTTCTAAGTCCTCAAATTGGGAGATTAGAGTATTTCTTTGGGGCTGTTTCAATTCTTTTTGTTTGGGCCTGTATTGCTATGAACTTTCCTCGTAGTACTGCTTTTGCTGCATCCCACACATTTTGGAACGTTGTGTCATCATTGTTGTTTGCCTCCATGTAGGTTTTAATTTCTTCTTTGATTTCCTCTTTAGCCCAGTGATCTTCCAGAAACCTGTTGTTCAGTCTCCATGTAGTGTTTACTCTCCTTATTTTCTTTTCATTGTTGATTTCTAATTTGATGCCTTTATGATCAAGAGAAAAAGGTTGGTATTATTTTAATCTTTGTGTATTTGTTCAGGTTTGTCTTGTGGCCTAATATATGATCAATTTTAGGGAATGAACTGTGTGAATTTGAAAAAAAAAGTGTATTCTTTCTCCTGGGGGTGTAGTGTCCTGTATATATCTATTAAGTCTATTTGGTCTAGCTCTTCCTTTACAGCTTTTGTTTCTTTATATAGTTGCTGTTTTGTTGATCTGTCTTTTGTTGAGAGTGGCGTGTTAAAATCTCCTACCACATATGTATTCTCATCAATATTTTATTTCAGTTCTACTAGTAGTTGTTTTATGAATTTTGGTGCTCCCTCATTAGGTGCATATATGTTTATCATTGTTATGTCTTTTTGGTGGATTGACCCTTTAACCATTATATAGTGGCCATCTCTATGTTTTGTCACTTTTGTTAATTTGAAGTCTGCTCTGTCGGATACAAGGATGGCAAGTCCTGCTTTCTTGTGGGGGCCGTTTGCTTGTAGTGTAGTTTTCCAGCCCTGCACCTTCAGTCTATGCTTATCCTTAGTGATCAGATGTATTTCTTGGAGGCAGCAGAATGTTGGGTTCTATTTTCTGATCCAGTCTGCAACTATTTGTCTTTTGATTGCTGAGTTTAGACCATTCACATTTAGGGTGATTATTGATATTTGCAATTCTAACGGTTTCCTGGTGGTCATTTGGGGTTTATTTTGTGTTTTTGTTTTTTGTATTTGTTCTTCTTATTGTTTTGATATTGAGCCCTCCTGCAAAATTTCTTGGAGTGGGGGTTTAGTGGTAGCAAATTTCTGGAGACTTTGCTTGTCGGAGAAGGTTCTAATTTTTCCTTTGTAGAGGAAGGATAGCTTTGCAGGGTAGAGTATTCTTGGCTGGCACATTTTTTCTTGGAGTTTTTTGTAGATGTGACTCCATTCTCTCCTTGCCTGCAGTGTCTCTTTGGAAAAATCTGAGGTCAGTCTAATGGATTTTCCTTTGTAGGTTGTCTGTTTCTTTTCTCTAGCCATTCTCATTATTTTTTCCTTGTCTTGGGTTCTTGGAAGTTTTGTGATGATGTGTCTCGCTGTGGCTTTTCTTTCATTAAAGTAGTTTGGTGTCCTTTTCACTTCTGGTATGTCTATTTTCATTTCTTTCTTCAGATTTGGGAAGTTCTCCTCTATTATTATATTGAAAAGCCTTTCGGTTCCCATGACTCTCTCCTCTCCATCTGGGATTCCTATTACTCTTATGTTTTTTTTTCTTTAAGGAATCTGACATATCTCTGAGCTTGCCTTCAGTCCTCCTACTTTGTTTCTCTCTCTCTTTTTCTTTCTTTGTCCTCTCTGTTTCTGTATCCTCAAGTGTGCTGATTTGTTCCTGTATTTTATCTATTCTGCTGCCATGGCTTTTCTGTGCATTTTTGAGCTCATCTATTGCAACCCTTAAATCTTGAGTCTCTTTCAATTTCAATTTTAGGGATTCATTTTCATTCTTTAGTTCATTGATTAGGTTATACATGTTGATGCTTTCTTTTTTATATGTTTCTACTTCTTCCCGTAGTGCATTAAATGCTTCTAACCATATTGTTGTCCTTTTTTTCTAATTTTCTTAATTGTTGGAGTGCATTTAACATGTTGATGCTGGAATCTTTTTCTGAGATACACATCATTTCTTCGATGTTTTCCGGAGATTGTCCTTTCTTTGTTGGTGATGGATTATTTCCTGTAGGGTTTGCTTGCATGTTTAAAGTTTTTCTCCTTACTGTGTTTTGCTTTCTAACTTGTTCTACATATTGAGAAACCATGGATCTTGTGCTGGCCGGCATGCTGATGGGAATGTTTTCCACGTTGAAAGTAGATCTGTACTTTAGTTTAGTAATTTGCTTCTGGCAGTGACTTCCAGCAGCTCACCTGGGGGAAGGGTTGGGTGAGTTCCCTCAGGAACCTGGCTGTGGGGGTTGGCTTCCAGGGATGGCAGTGAAGATGGCACGGGGATGGGTCCCTCCCAGTGGCCTGTGTTTTGTTGGTTTTCTTACCCAATTTCAGGTCGATCTCTGTGACATGTCACCACAATCACTAGTCTCACTGTCCTCAGTATTCTGATCAATCTCTGTTTGGATTCTCACCCTGATTTTAGATTGCCACATCTTTCACATCTGCTAGATAGCTTTTTCCTCACTGGAAATGGACAATTACACCATGGTGACTTAATTGGTATCAAAAACTTGGGAAGCTAATGAATCAATTATTTGCTTTGCTCGGCTACTCCAATGTAAGATCAGCTGGAGTTCTGTGGCACTTTTAAATAGTCTTAAAATATTTATGAGCATTTTTACAGAAAATTATAGGAACTAATTTTTATTGCCTAGAAACTTTAATCTGGGATGGTGGTAGAGATTAAGTTGCAACTTTTAAGGGAGGAGAGTGTTTCAATATAGTGTGTCTGTGCAGTTCACACAAAATGGATTTGAGACCCTGTGCTAACAATCACAGAGCTCACAGAAATAGGATATACACAGAGCACCCAAAACTAAACATAAATACAAATAGAAGAACAGAGACAAACGGCTGACCCCAGAACATGAGATTGGGCTTCTCTGTGCTTGAATGGTTTCCTCTATAAAATGAGCATAATAAAATCATTTATATAATAAGGTTGTGGTGAATTAAATGAAACTTGCCCATAAAACAAGGAGTCATAAATTTTAGCTGTCATCATCAAATTATTATCATTATTTTTCTTTTTTTTAACGATTAAAGCCATATGTTACTGCCAATCAGAGTTTTTATTAATCCAAGATTATCAGTATTAATTACTGAGTCAAAAAAATCTTTTAACGAGGTATGACTTTAGTAAAAAGTGAAAAAAATCTTCTTTAGTAAAAAGTGAAAAAAATCTTTGAATTAAAAATATCTAATTTAATTTCAGAAAGGAATAAATGAAAGTAAGATAAATTTGTATGATGATGGTGGGCAAAGTTAAATAGAATGACTGTGAATTTTTAGACAAGGAAATGTAACCTGAAAATGCAATGTTACATGTTGCTGGTAGAAACCACTTGAGCAGAGACAGGAATTGAGCAGACAGGAATCGAAAAGATGTAATTCATTGTCAGAAAGGCAGTGATCTGAGAGACTTGGAGGTATTTCATCTTGAGAACTTGTTCTGATATCTTATCTTTTTCTAGCAAATTAAATAAAAACAGCTCATCCTAAAGAAAAAAACCCATCATGCGGCTCATCACAGTTGGTGTCCAGGTGTTTGTCATGTTTTGCCTCCAGACTTTGTTTTCTTCTGACATAGGTACATCCTGATTCCTGGACCTCAGAAAGCATCCTGTTCGGTTTTCTGATGATGTTAGTGCCTGACATCCTGTTTCCTGATGACATCAGCACCTGACATTCTGTTTCCTGATGATGTCAGCGTCTGACATCTCTTCAGATGTCACTGGGGCAGGTCTCTCGGTTCAAAATATGGGATTCATGTCCTTAGGCTTGTTACCAAGCACCAGTCTCAATTTCCCTTAGCCAATAAAAGGAAACAGAGTTTGAGGGAAAGGAAAATGGTTTGATTTGTTGACAAAGTGAGGAGGGCAGCAGACTGATATCTGAAAGACTACCTTCCTCTTTTTGGCAGAGAGCAGGGGCCTTTATCATCTAGAGTTATAAGGGAATAAGAAAAAGACAGACAAGGGTTGGCATGTCCTTGAGCTGTTTTATCAATGTCCAGCATTTCTCTTTGACCATTGTGAGAAGATAAGGTTGTTGATCAAACAAAGGTTGCTAATTCTGAAGGATGGAGGTGCTTCTCTGAGGGGGGAAGGGGGAGAGGCTGACCTTTCCACCCTGCATCAGGTTCCCTCTGAGAAAAGTTGAAGCAGAGTTTCCCTTTCAATGGTACCTGGTGAGTTAACTCAGGAGACAAAGACTTTACACAGATGCAGAGAGGGGACGTTTACATTTTTAAAAGGACAGGCTTATTAGGAAAAGGAGAAAGGAGGACAGAGAGCTACTGCTTTTCAAAAGAAAAGCTTTGTGAAGATTGTGGAAAGAAATGCTGGACTAAATGCAGCATTGTCTTGAGACAAGAGCTTTCCAGAAATTGCTCAGATAGTGTGTTCTTCTACTTCTATTGGAAAGGTTTCATTCCTTTGTGGAGTTATTCTCTTTTGTTAATCACTTTTTAGGGTGTGATTGGGTTAGCTTGTAAGGTCTGGTGATCTCTATAGTGGCCCTCAACCCCCATATTCTCACTTGAGGTCAGCATCTACAGATATTTTCTGTATAGTCCAGGACTCCGGATTTTTCATTTCTGTAACTGGTTTAATGATTATATTAATCATTTCTATGCCATCTCTCCTGTTGTCATTTCTCCATCCTAAATTTTTTTTTTTATCTAAGCCTCCATCATAAATGAACTTCGCAGAGATTATTTGTTTCTGTTAGTGGGTGGTATGGCTGAGTGGAGTAGCCAGGCCCCTCTCATTGTGACCCAGTTGAAAATAGGACCATACCTGATGTCCTGGTGGGTGGGAATGGCACATGGCATTCTCACATGGCAGAATGCCCATGTGAGAAGGAACAGAAAACATGAAAAGAGAGTGACTAACAGAGAGTTAGCGATGGTCTGTTGATGAATGACAGCTGGTTGGGGGTGACCAGATACTGCCCAAGATGGCCCTGGTGGCAGCCGGAAGCCATACTGTGGCCGGTTGTGTAGAGCACTGACTCAAGAAGCCCAATGGGTCAACTTCCCAGATGGGCAGCATTGTAGCCGGATGCTGTGGAGTGGCAGGAAAGAAAGGTACATAGGCTGGAGGGAGAGGTGGCATGGAAGAGAGAAGGAAAAAAAGACTTGTTCTGTTTGAAAGCAGGAAAACTGGTACCTGGGGAAAGTCAGGGCTCTGGAAAGCTGGTTTTGCATCAGTATTTCCTGGAAAAGTTTGAAGAACTTTGGAGAAGCTGAGCAGCTCAGAAAGTTTGAGAGAGAAGAAACAAAAGGAAGACCTGGAGAACTTGGAGCTTAAAACTTGGAATTTGTGTCTGCTGAAAGACTGGACTTCATGGGATACCTGTATCACATTTGGAGGGGTGAAAGGGTGCGATCTTCTACATGTGTTTTTGGAATTTTTGAACAAAATAGTGAATGAGATAAGATAATCGATCAGTTCTGGCATTAATGACTTTTGGTTTCCCTTGCTAATAAATCTTGTTGTTTAAATTACTTTGTGACTCTTGCAATGGCTGCTGCTCAGGTGGGAATTGCTGGGGCAAAGTTGGATTTTAAACGTGCCACTTATTTTTTTTTTGGTACCCAGGCTAGAGGTTTTTGCGCTACTAACACATGATATTATTTCCATAAGTTTAAAAAAAAACAAAGTATATTTTGAGTTCTGCCATCCTAGAGCTCTATGCTGGGAAGGGTTATTCTTGCTCAATTTTCCTCTTATTAATGAAAAAAGCCATGGAGATGGAGCTGAGCTTACAACCTGTGCTCATTTACTTTTTATTTATGACAAGCTGTAACTCCCTCCTGAGCTCCTCAGTCACAAGATTGTCCTCCACTGTTAGGAGAGTCTGAGGAAGCCCCAATGCTACCAATGCTTTTTGGAAAAAACAAAGATCTTGTTTTCATGCAAATGTGGCCTCATACATAAACAATGAGAGACTTCCAAGCTGTGAGAACTAAATGGATTTTCCTAAACACCAAAAGTTTCTTAAGGGATTGTTTGCCCATCTGGCTTTATTGGATGGCCAGGGAAAGCAAGTCACATGATGATCATGTGTGAAACACAGGCTCTGTCAGATATGGAAGAATCACTTAAATAGGTATTATTGGGAACCCTTCTAAATCCATAATTTTCTGCCAAAGGTATTAGATGTGGCCAGGGAAGCTATTAGTGATTGCTGGGAAGCCTATAGGATATACAGAGCCCAAACACACTTCCTGCACACAACAACCCATAAAACTCTCATTATTCACCCATGTTCTCTCTGAACCAACATTCTGGGCACTGTCATGGATATCCTGTGAATTACACACTTATAAAATACTCATTTATAACATCTGCCAGGTGGCAGCTATAAAAGCAGATAATTTTTCTTGCTGCTCTATGGCAACTTGCAATCAGATCTTGTTTTGATTTTTCAAAGCTTCACTGAAGACCTCAGACTTATTGTTAACTGGCTTAAAAGTCTCTGGAAATATGTTCCAATTAGTCTGGATGACCTTTTTGACCCAATCATGGGGAGAGATGGAAACTAATCATACACCTGGAATGCTGCTGAACCCAGGAATGAAGAAATGAGAGCCACATTTGCAGTGTAAGCTGCCTGCAGAGAGCTAAGAAAATCGGAGGGATAACACAGCATGAGACGTGTCACAGGGATTTGCACAAGGTATTATCAGAATGAAGGCAGTAGGTCAGCTTGCGTCATGTGTAGGAAGTAAAAGGTGAGGGAATGCTTCAGAGTGACACCGGACACATACAAAATAACACAGCCACTTTGGAAAAGTCTGACCGTTTCTCAAATTATTAAACACAGAGTTACTGTATGGATCTGGCAATTCCACATCTATCTATCTATCTATCTATCTATCTATCTATCTATCTATCTATCTATCTATCTATCTATCTATCTATCTATCTATCTATCTATCTATCTATCTATCTATCTATCTATCTATCTATCTATCTATCTATCTATCTATCTATCTATCTATCTATCTATCTATCTATC
>PVHY01027417.1:0-16247 GCA_004024945.1 Uropsilus gracilis
AGGATAAAGGAAAAGGGGAGGGGGGAGGGAGGGAGGGAGGGAGGGAGATCAAGCACTGTGAATGGGCAGTGAATGGGCACAGAACTGGAGCTGTTATAACTCGTGGTTCACAACAAGCTGGGCAAGGTGGCTCGTGCCTGTAAGCTTCAGCCTATGAAGCAGCTGGGCTAGGGATCACAGTTCGAGTCCTAGTCCCAAAAAATAGCCAGTGACGTGTGCCTGTAATCCCAGCTATCTGGGAAGCTGAGGCTGGGGATTGCTTGAGTCTATGGTACCCCGGGCAACGTGAGCCTGTGGTTCCACAGGCAAAAATAGTGAAACCTAGTCTCAAAAAAAAAAAAAAAAAAAAAAAAAAATTGGTTCACAACATGCTGTCACGGTTGGTCTGTTTTTGTTTTCTTTTGTATTTCTTAAATAATGTGTACCTCCATGAACCCATCACGTGGCAATAGCCAACTTCAGAGTATGAATTTCCCCTGATCCCATCTCCCTAATTTCACAGAGAGAGCTGTTGACCTCAGTCTTCTGTTTATCATGCTCTTGCTTTAAAAACTATAGCTACAGGAATTCTAAAACAATAATTCTTTTTGTTTTGGGATGTCATAAACATGAAATTGCAGGGTTTTTTTCAGGCATAATTTTTCTTATATTGTCTTATTATGTATGATTATAACTCATTCTTTTTTACTGTTATTTGATGTTACACTGAGTGAAAATTAAATTCTCCTGTAAGTGAACATTTGAGTTATTTTCAGTTTTTTGCTACCATGAGCATTGTTTTATGGACAATTGTTTCTTAGCACATGTAGGTGTAGATAAATTTTATGAGGTTTCTCTTGGAAGTGGTACTTTGCTGTTTATAGGGTTTGCTAGTATGCAGCTCAATGAGACAATGCCAAATGGTCTTCTTAATAGATTATATCAATTCATTCCTTACCTGCAACATATAAGAATTCTCGTTGAGCTGTATTTCCTCTAATACATGGTCTTATCAAAGTAGCTCTGCCCCTCTGAGTAGTACCTAATGGTCTTGACATGACTTTCTTGATTACTGGTGAGATTGAGCACTATGTGAAATATTAAGTAGCCATACAAGCTTTTCTTTCCTATAAAGCATCCTATAATAGCATTTGACCTTTGAAAAGTTGAGTTGTTTTTCCTTTTGATTTATGAGTTCTTTTTTTTTTTTTAAGAGTTCTGTACATATTTTATATACTGATCTTTTGTTGGTTACATAGGTTGAAAATAACTTTCAGTATGTGTTTTTTCACTTTCGTTATGAATTCTTTTGATAAACAGAAATTCCTAATTATGATTGGATTAAATTTATTGACATTATTTTTGTGATTTGAATAAGAAATCTCTTGTTACCTCAAGGTCAGAAAAATAATTTTACTACATTTTTTTATAGACTTTTTGTTTTAAGTTTTAAATTTACCTACAAGTGATTTTTTTGTGTATTACATAAGGTAGGACTCCAGTTTTTTCTGTACAGTAATGGTTGACCCAGAACCATTTCTAGAAAATTCCTTTTTTTTTTCCTGTTTGATCTCCATAGCTGTCCCTTCACATAGCAAACCCCATAAAGATGTGCATCTTGCCTTGATTCCATTCCATTAAGTATGTCTGCAATAGTTTTAATTATTATGCTTCATAGAGAAAGTTCTCTTACCTTCTTTTCATCTGCATCTTGACTATTTTGGTCTTTGATTTTTAAACATTTTTTTAAATGTTATCAGTAGCTTGTAACTTTTCACATTAAAAAAATTAAGGATTTTGATCAGAATTATATAGATCAATTTGAATTGACTTGGGAGAACTGACACTGATTTTGGAGCTTCCTGTTCATGACCTGGCCTCCCTCTCCATTTTAAAAGCCATTCTTTAATATCTTTTGATAACCTCTTATAATTTTTAGTTCAAAGACATACAAATATTTTGTTAGTTATTCCTACATAGATTCAGTTTTACTAGGCATAAATCTAGTACTTTGCCATTAATTGCTTATGCCTTTTATTTCTTACAGTTCTGCTAGGACCTCTATGGCAATGTTGAATAGTCAACACAAGGGTCATAATGAGAACACTTACCGTGTTCCTCATTTAAATGGAGTGCTCTCCTCCCCACTAAGAGTAATGTTATAATGTAGATGTGATTTTGCTGTCAGGTTGAGAAACTTCCTTTTAATCCCCAGTGTGCTAGGAGTTATTAATCTAGTTATTCCTGTTAGGAATAAATATACATTTATTTAGGAATAGTTACTACAAATAATATCAGGAATTACTAGGAATTATGACTACATTTTTCCTCTAATTGTTCTTTAGAATTTGTACTACACTGTTCTTTTAGAAATTGTACTTTAAATAAACAATTGTTACTTAAATATTTTCTTTTTAAAGAGGAATTGTCATGTTGTTTGAACTGGTGTATAAAAATGCTATTGATTTTTATAGAGATGTATGTTTCTAAGCACGCATTCTTCATGAAATAATTATGAGCTTTAGTTCTTTCTTTCAGATTCATGTCTTTGTTCTCTTGCTACACTGGCTAACACCCCACTACAAAACTGAATAGTTGAATAGAAGTGGTAATAGTGAGAACCCTTATCTTTTCCTAATTGTAAGAGGAATGCTCTCATCATTTCTCCATTAAAAGTAATGTTTCTGTAGATTTTTTTTTTTTTTTTTACTGTTCCACATGTCTGCTTTTGTCTCCCTGTCATTTCCGTCTGTCTGACCACCACTACTGAGAAGTCCTGGTAACATTCCATACATTCTTAGGAGCAAGTGAAGGGTGGGGTTCCATCTTAAAACTAAACAGGCATTTGGACAACACATTCTTGGCAACAGAATCTGGACATTTTATCAGAGAAGGGAAAGTTCTCTCTCTGCCAGATAACAACTGTAAGAGAAATGAGAAAAGATGGGACATTTGAACAAACTGTCAGTTTTCTTAAAGAGGCTTCCTCCACTACCAGAGATCTTGTATGGCTTCCTGATTGGTCATCTGGAAGCAGTTCTTCACATAATATTAAACTTGGCTTCTACTCCAGAAAATCACCTTTTCCTATACTTTCTTGCATTTTTGCTTTAATATCTCCTACGGGACAAGGTTCTTTTGTTATTTTAAATTTTTGTTTCCTTTTTCCCAAAGGAGTCTTGACTTTTTGATCTTTGTGTTGATGGTTTTGAGTCTTCATTCTGATTTGATTTTTGTGTTTTTGACTAGAGCATCTTATGTCAATTACTGCTTTTTCTTCAGTTCCCCCCTCCTCATCATATCATCTCAGCAGGAAGGTTTCTTTCTTTTCTGTGACTTTGCTGCCACCCCCAGGGGCAGAATGCTTCCCAGAGACCCCAAGAGCAGCTGTTGATGGTATATTTATTTTCAAAGTTGCCAGTGTTGCTTTAATTGTCCTGCCTCCTTTGACAACAGTTCACAGTTAGTGCTTCCTTTGCCCCTTCCCCTCAGCTGGCTGTTCTAAAGATAACTACTGCTCATGACTGTCTTTGTTGGCCTTTAGTTCATAACTGGAAATGTAGTACTGGGATTCCAGAGGGCTCATATCCAATCACTGACTCATGAGGTGGTAGCATGCACTTAGGTGGGAGAGAAGATGGCTTTGCTGAGGAATGGCTTGCAGGAGAGGACCACACTGGGATATGCTGGATGATTTTATGCCTCTATCAAGTTGAGAAAATTCTTTTCTCTCTGTAATCTGCTAAGAGTTGTGTTTGTTTGTTTTGTTTTTGTTTTTTAAATCATGAATGGGTATTTTTCAGTCAAGAATGCTTGCTTTTTCTGTAACTGATATAATCATAGTTTATTTTCTAAATTGTATGGGGTATGACATTTGCAGATTTTAGAATGTTAACCCATTCTGGATTTGATCTAGTTCATTTAGAATTTTTGTTTTTCTGTTTGGAGGTAAGATTAACCTGTCATTTTCTTTTCTTGAGCCATGTGTGTGGTTTTAGTATCAAAGTCATACTGGTTTCTTAGAAGACGTTGAACAGTAGGTAGTCCTTTCTCTTCTGATTTTAAGGTTGAAAGCTCTTCCTTGAAAGTTTCATAGAACTTGCCAACCAAAGCCTTCTGAGTATATTTTAAACTATAAAACTTCCTTTAAGTACTGGTTTTGTTTTGTTTTTATTTTTAGAGGCTAGTTCTCGCTGTGTTGCTCGGAGTAGTCTTGAACCTGCAGACTCAAGTGATCCCTAGACTCAGCCTCCCAGTTAGCTGGGATTACAGGCACATGCCACCACGCCTGGCTCTTAAGTGCTGTTTTTATTGACTTCTGTAGGTTTGAACATGTAACATTTTTATTATTTAGTTTTAAGAATTTTTATATTTTGATACGTTAGGTTTTTGGAGGAATTTTTCAATTTTCTAAAAGTGGATTTCTTATTTATTTTTTGTTATTTTTGTTATTATATTAATTGTATGGTGAATGGAGAATATCTTTTTAATACTGATTCTTTGAAATTTGTTTGGATTTGCTTGTATCTTGGTACGTGATAACTTTTGCAAATATTCTATGTTCGAGAAGTAGAGGTCAAAGTCCGGCAAGTGGCGCATGCCTGTAAGCGGGTTATCTCTGTGAGTTGGACTTAACTGACAAAGTGGACTTTGTAGTTCATTCTCTGACCACCCCCCACCACCACCATTCTTATATTGTTAAGAATGTGTGTGGGGTATTACACCGTAATTGGTTGACTTTGGTTGTTTAATCTGTGGCCATAATCACATCACATCACTAAAGAATAGTCCCATACACAGAGATCCTTTCTTGGGAATGTTCCCGTAGTCTCATATAAGTTACCTTCACTGAATATAAGTGGATGCTTTGTGGAAAGAATATAAAATGTTTTAGAAGTTTATTTTTAAAGGGAATGAAAGTTTTACTTTGCTCTATTAGATCTGGGTTAGGTTTTTTTTTTTTTCTTTTTTATGGGTGTTTTATTTCCCCCCTTCCATTGTGTTTTTTTCTTTATCTTCAGTTTTAACTTCTTATTGCCAAAAATTTCAAACATTCTTGCTAGTGTAGAGACTAATGCAGTGAATCTCCGGGTACCTTCACAGATTTTCAACCAATAACAATTCACAGTTTTGTTTTTCTGTGTCAGCTCCCATTGCCCATTTTCCAACTGTGCCCCCCCCACCCACTATTTTGAATTAAAGCCTATACATCATATCACTTCTGTGTGTTTAAAATACCACAACACTGCAGCTTGAGGAGGGAGACAGACAGACAGACAGACAGACAGACAGATAGATAGATAGATGATAGAGAGAGTGATAGAGTGATTGAGTGAGTGATTTAAAATAACTGGTATTAAAAGATAGATAGATAGATAGATAGATAGATAGATAGATAGATAGATAGATAGATAGATAGATAGATAGATAGATAGATAGATAGATAGATAGATAGATAGATAGATAGATAGATAGATAGATAGATAGATAGAGTGATAGAGTGATAGAGTGACTGATTGAGTGAGGATTTAAAATAACTGGTATTCAAATCTCCCGTTTTGGTAAATGATTTTTATGATTCAAATCAAGATCTTGATGTGTTCCATACGTATGTCTCTTTTTCATCTGTCCCTCCATCTTTGCCCATCTTCTACAACTTAATTGTAAAGAAACTGAGTCAAGCCGGGTTCAGTGGTGCATGCCTGTAATCCCAGCTACTTGGGAGGCTGAGGCTAGGAATCACTTGAGTCCCCAGGTTCTTTGAGACTACCCCAGGCAACATAGCAAGACCTACTCTCAAAAAAAAAAAAAGGAAGAAACTGAAACACATTTGTCATATAGGATGATTAGTCAGGATTTTGCTGGTTGCATGCCATGGTTTGGCTAACTCCCTCTTTTCCCATGAATGTGTAATTAGATGGAAAGGCTTGATCAGACCCCAGCTAGATGTTTTACAAGGATGTGTGAGAGGTAATGGTGTGTACTCCCATCAGGCGCACCTGATGTCTTTTTGGCTCACTTTTTATCAGTCATCAAGAATCACTGCCTGGATCCATTAATTGGAATTCCATACCTTGACATGTCTCAGAAATTTCTATCTCCTCATCTATGCTGCATTCTTTGTCATTTCTTCTAAGTTTGAAAAAATGTATCATTTGAAGAAAAAGTATCATTGCAAACTGTAACTCCAATTTGCTGTATCATTCTTTAGATATTTCTAACCTGCTACTTGACCTGTTGACATTTTTAATTAAAAAAATTTTAGTCATTTCTTAAAAAGCTCTATTTTGAGGCCGAGCACCATGGCACGTGCCTGTAAGTGACAGCCTAGGAAGCTGCAGCGGAGACCGGGGAGCATGGGACAACATAAGGAGACCTAGTTCCAAAAAAATAGCTGGGTGTGGTGGTGTGCACCTGTAATCCCAGCTACCTGGGAAGCTGAGGCTGGGGATTGCTTGAGTCTTTAGTACCCTGGGCAACGTGAGTCTGCGGTTCCAAGGGCAAAAATAGCGAGACCTGGTCTCAAAAAGAAAAAGCTCTATTTTGTTTCAAGTCAGTCCTATTCTGATCTTATGAATGGATCACTTTTGAGTCTGTGTCTATAACTTCCTTGAACATTCCATGCAGCAAATACAGCTGCTGTGCATGCTACACTTCTAGTCGGAGTCTTTGAGGTCCAGGTCCACTGCTTATTATTTGTTCTATTGTAATAGCTTGCTTGCCTCTGTGCTTGCTCATCTTTGAGTTTGTTGGATCTTAATCTGGAGAAGTTCTATGGGCCTAAATTGAGGTTGAGGATATTTCCCTTCAGCAAGAATTTGCTTCTGATTTTGCATTTTGCTTCTGATTTTCATCTGACTCCACCACCTGGATCTTGCTGGCACATCTCTGACAGTCTCACAGAAGACCCAGACTCAGCCAACCTGCTCGCGGCTGGCATCAGACTCCAGATTTCTGACAGCAGACATGTGATAACCATTTGCCTTCTGATAGCCCTGCCTCTCCCAGCTGCCCAATCCTCTGGTTGTAGCCCTGACCTCAATTTATTTTGGCTCTGCTCTCAGCTCAGGTGTTTTTGTTTTGTTTTGTTTGAAACTAGGTCTTGCTATTTTTGCCTGTGGAACCGCAGACTCATGTTGCCCGGGATACCACAGACTCAAGCAATCCCCAGCCTTGGCTTCCCAGGTAGCTGGGATTACAGGTGCACACCACCACACCCAGCTATTTTTTTGGGACTAGGTCTTGCTACATGCCCCCGGCGGGACTCGAACTACAATCCCTGGCCCTGGCCATGACTTCCTAGGCTGCCACCTACAGGCATGAGCCATCATGCCTGGCCTCAGCTCAGGTTTAACTTTTTATTTGGGGAACAGAAGGATCCTTGGAGGTTTCCCCTACCTCTTGTGAGACCAGTCTTAAAGTAGCCAGTCTTCCCAGAATTTAGCTGTCCTGCTTATGGGAATAGGTACTGAGTTAGTCATGATGCCTGAATTGGGACTTTCTGCTGACACCAGGACACTCGACTCTGTATGTGTTTGTTTTCTCCAGGAATTCATTGAAGAGCTGCTGTCTCCTCCTTTTGGGGGCCTAGTAGCATTTGTGAAAGAGGCTGAGGCATTGATTGAGCGTGGACAGGCTGAGCGCCTTCGAGGGGAAGAAGGTATAAGGACAATGTGGTAGTGGTGGGGTTAGCGGTAAGGTGAATAGAAAAGAAAAATACATCTTACACATTTGACCTATACATGGAGGGAGCAGAGCAGGAAAGAATGGTTTGGGAGGACCCAGAAGAGTGGGGTTGGATGGTGAGGGTAGTTAGGGAAGACTTAGCAGAAGTCAAAGACCATTTAGCCTCATCCCTTTTTGACATCTTTTCCCCCTATTAGCTCGGGTTACTCAGTTGATCCGTGGCTTTGGTAGTTCTTGGAAGTCATCGGTGGAGTCTCTGAGTCAGGATGTAATGCGGAGCTTCACCAACTTCAGAAATGGAACCAGTATCATTCAGGTGATCTGCAACTTGCAACTCCCAGCCCCCACTCCCACCTCACCCATCATTAATGTTTTTCCCCTTTTCCCTGGGCACAGTATCATCAAAGTCACCCTTGATCTTCAACTGCCAGCTGTGCCCAAAATCCTGGATGAGCCCTAATCTGAATCCTAATCACTTTTCTTAGTAGCCAGCCCCCCATCCCCACCCCCCAACTGTCTAACCCTTCCATCACTTTCTCTGACCAGGGAGCACTGACTCAGCTGATCCAACTCTACCATCGCTTCCACCGGGTTCTGTCTCAGCCCCAGCTGCGAGCTCTACCTGCACGGGCTGAGCTCATCAACATTCACCACCTTATGGTAGAGCTCAAGAAGCACAAGCCCAACTTTTGATGTGCCAGATCCTGGGGCACCATGGATCCACCATGGACTTCTGTACCCCATTCCATACCCTTCCTTACCTAGGGTCCCCCTTTCGGTTCTCCCCTTGCCTCCCAGATCCTTGACATGCCTCAGCCTGTCTTCACTACCAGAATCCTGCCACATCGGGATAACCTAGGTCTCTTGGCTCTCTGAATCTCCCATAGTCTTCAGGTTCCCCAGAGTTACTTCCCCCTGGGCTTCCAAAACAACCTTTATTATTTTCCTAAGGTTTGCATCCCCTCTTCCCTCTTCCTCCTTACTCCTCATACTTTCATGGTTCTTCCTCCAGTAAAACTGTCACTTCCTCCATCTGTGATTCCCTCAACTCTTGTCACCATATTGTATGGCATAAAGTCTCTACTCATGGAATTGCTAGCAAGGGAAGATTGCCTTGTGGATGTTGATTTTGTTTATTTTCACTCAGTGATTTCCTCTCTGTAGCTTTTTGACCTAAGATCTCAGTAACTTGAACACTAATCAACCCCCTCCTGGTTTGATAGTTACTCCAAGGTCAGTTTGCAGAAAACAATAAATATTTAATATGACAGAATGCTTTTCTCATTTTTCCTTCCCCCTGGGGTTTTCCAAGTATCCCCATCTCTACTCCAGGATCATCTTCCCTTATTACCGCCTGGGTGACCAAAAGGTAGGGGCATATAGTAACCACTAACCTTTTAGTACTTCAGGCCAGAGAAGTGGCGGTGTTGGTTTTAGGAAGCAGGCTATTTAATGAGTAATTTACCTGGTTGAGGAAGGTGGCCCCTGGTTAAAGTGACAAATGCATCAAGGGCTGGGAGTATGGGTCTGTACCCTTATTCGCTGTCCCAAGGGCTGGCTGGTACCTTGATCTGCTATAGGAGTGGGTATATGGGGATGTTTTCCTTGCATCTGCCCCCTCAGACTGACCCTGTCTGCTCTTCCACATGAGCTCCCTAGTTCTTGAGCCCCTTGAGAAGGGCTATAGCACCCACACCTTTGGGACCAAAGTGCCCATCCTATCTTCTTTTTGACGTGGAGTGAACTTACCGTTGCTGCCAGCGATACTCTTCCTTTAAACTCAGTCTCTGAACTGGAGAGAGATCTAGGGGCGCCTTAAGTCCTAAGGGAGAAGGCTCTGGCAATAGGGAAAATTGTCATTTGGTGATTTCCCTCCACCCGGTGACCTGGTCATTGCCTCCCAGGGCTCATGGAGAGTGGTGAAAAGGAAGCGGTTTCTTCTAAGCCAACTGGATGCTGTCCCGGGCTGCGGAGGCAACGAGAAGGGCCCTGGGGGAGGGAGGGGCACCGTAGGTGGATCTGTGACTGCTCCACACGCAGCTGGGGGAATAGAGAAGGTGGGTGACAGATTGTAAGTTGCTCCAGAGGGGCCCCAGCCAGTGAGCTCTCCCGATTGGCTGTCTCGGGGCGGGGCGGGGCGGGGCGGGGCGTGACACGACAGGACCTCTGGGGCCTCCTACTTCCGCTCCCGCCTTTTTAAAGTCCCGCCCTGTCTCCCAGAACAGCACTTCGATTGGCTGTGGCAGCCGCACCTCAGAACTTCGACCTCCTGGCGGCTTCCAGGCTCCCTATACGCGAGCCGACTAGCTGCGGGGTTTGGGGAGGAATCGGGTAGGGGGCCTGTGTCCTTAACTGACCTTGTTCTTTGCCTTCACTTTGCCATTTACACTTCGTCTCCCCAGGCTTACCCTGCCTGACTCTACCCACTGTTCGGTGGTGCGTGCTGGACCCTGAGGAACCCGGATCGCACCCCCAGGCGCTGGAGCCGGCCGGGAATCCTCTGCCCTTCTAATTCCTCTTCCAGTTTGTTACACACACACACACACACACACACACACACACACCCCTCTTCAGTCTTAGGTTTCAGTCTTAGAGGATTCCGATATCACACACAC
This sequence comes from Uropsilus gracilis, assembly GCA_004024945.1. Taxonomy (NCBI): domain Eukaryota; kingdom Metazoa; phylum Chordata; class Mammalia; order Eulipotyphla; family Talpidae; genus Uropsilus; species Uropsilus gracilis. The sequence continues at coordinate 10,281 of PVHY01027417.1, forward strand.
ACACACACACACACACACACACACACACACACACACACACACCCTCTTCAGTCTTAGGTTTCAGTCTTAGAGGATTCCGATATTCTCGCTTGTGATCTGCACAGAGGACGGGAGAAGAGCCCCGGATTTTGGACTGGGTGTGACAGGCTGCTTTGACAAAGAGCAGGTTTCCAGAAAAAGGGAATCCGGAACCTCGCAGGGAGACTGTCTGCTTCATCGAAAGTCAACTATTCCCTTCTTTCTACCCGAACCCAAATACTCCGACTTGACCGATAAAGGGATTTTTGCAGGTCTCCATCAGGGCCAGTGCTGGAACATGAGAAGCTCGTGATTTGAGGCTCCGGAGGTATTCATGTTTTACTGGAGCACACCGTACTAGAGCATTCCTTCAATTTATAGTCCTGAGAGCAGAAAGGGTGCGATGAAAAGGAGACAGAAGAGCAGGAAAGGAGCCGCAACACCCATACTGACCTTCAGGGGGCAGCATCAGTCAGGGCATGGAGGTTCGCTCAACCTTTTCTGCAGGGCTGCTGCCTTGCATTGATGGAGAAGGCTGGGACGCTACTTCCACTCCACCTCCCAGTGGAACATCCTAAAAAACTGTCAACCCTGTAGCTTAGAAGGGACTTTGTGGCCCTAGACTGAAACTCGAGGCTTCTTGATCAACCGTACTACAAACATTTCCTTTTGCTCATTGCAGATACCTCACAGACCCAGAAGCATCTGGGATGACTCCCTAGGTCAGGATTGTGTTGGTTGTCCTTCCCTTTGCTAATTTCAGAGACCGGTGTCTGTATCTGGTGCACTGTTCTATCAGAAGGTGCCCTCTGAGGAGGGCGTGGTGGCACATGCCTGTAATACCTGGGATGCCTAGGCTAGGAATCACTTTAGTCCACAGGTTTGAGACTACCCGGGGCAACATAGCGAGACTTAGCCTTTGAAAAAAAATAATAAAATTAAAAAAAACGAAATAAGATAAAAAGAAGGTACCTTCTGGGTTGTAACAGTGCCCAAGCCCAACAGAGTTAAGGGAGCTCTGTCCTATAAGGAAATGTTTCCCTCTCTCCACCTCTGTGCCCTCCATTCATCCTGAGGTATTTTTTAACCCCACTCTAGGAAACAGTGTTCAACAGCTCTGTGTCTGCATAATGTGGGGGTGCCCATGTCAGCTTCAATTCAGTTACTGAATGTGGACAGGGACCCTGAGAACAGAAGAAATAAGGGGTAACTCCCACCTATTCATCCTATCAGTATAAACCTGTTTACCCTCCTTTTAAGAAGCTTGGCTTTTATCATTGCAGGAAATCAGGCATTAGGGGAAATAGGCAAATTGACTGCGGTCTAACAGATTTCAATGGGAAAAAAAGGAGAAAGCAAGACCAAAACAATATTTTGAGGGAAAGAATAGCAATCCACTCCTTTCTTCATGGGAATAGTGAATACAGCAACTCATGTTGTATTTTAGAGTTTGCAGTGTTTTTAGATACAGTATTCATTAAGTCAAGCCTTGTTTATGATTCCCCTTATCTAAATTCTGTCGTTGGCACTGTGGATTTGGCAGCAAATAAATCAAAGTCCTTCATGTCATCCAGTAGATATGTCATCCACTAAACTCATCCTCTCGGAGAAGGTGCCTTTCTTGTTTCATATGCTTGAATAAATAACAGGCCCAGCACCCACCTGATTTTAACCTGTACCATAGTTACCTCTTGTTCCATGACTCCAGTCAGTTCTTGTTGAGGAGGCCACGTTGGCTATAGAAAAACAGCACATTTAAGAGTAAGAAGAAAGTAAGGCTGGGCACGGTGGCTCGTGCCTGTAAGCTTCAGCCTATGAAGCGGCTGAGGCTAGGGATCGCGGTTCAAGTCCCGCCTGGGGCCCGTAGCAAGACCTAGTTCCAAAAAATAGCTGGGTGTGGTGGCACGCGCCTATAATCCCAGCTACCTGGGAGGCTGAGGCTGGGGATTGCTTGAGTCTGTGGTACCCCGGGCAATGAGAGTCTGCGGTTCCACGAGCAAAAATAGCGAGACCTAGTCTCAAAAAAAAAAAAAAAAAAAAAAAAAAAAAAAAAAAAAAAAAAGAGTAAGAAGAAAGTATTGGAAGCATATTTAAAGAACTGAAGGAAAAACTGAACAGGCAGATTTTGGCAAGAACAGGATCTGGGTCACAGGAACCCAGGATCAGAGTTTGCTGAGTAGGGAGCACTTGTTCTCCTGACCTGACTGGCTTTCCTTGCTGAGACTTCTCTGGCTCTCATGCAGGGAGCTCAATGCATCTGTGAATGAGCATGGGAAATATTACTTTATTTTCACTAGCCTCAAGCTGAAATTTAGCATTTTCTTCAATGATAATTGCAGGCAACAAACCACAGCAGTATGTGTAGTCACCAGTGGGAATGATAGACATGATAACCCCTGATGTTGCAGAAATTTCAAAATGTCACCATGCTCATGGTTATATTGTAGTTACGGTTGTGGACAGAGCTACTGCTAGGTCTTGTCAAATATTTGTTTTTTATCTTGATAGATGTGCTTCAACACAATTGTTTTGCTCTGTGATCCTGTATATTTTATTTTAGGCACTTGGAGACTACCTGAGGGCTCCATAACATCACCAGACTGCCAAAGGGGCTCAAGGTATGAAAAAGGTCAAGAGCCCCTAGATCTCTGATAAATGGTGTCCTTTTCTTATTTGCATTATTTTACAACTAGGTCACTAGGAAGATTTTCTTATTTAAATGCTTACTTGTTTGATTTCTGCCCATATTTTCTTATCTTATTCATTTCTACTCACTTCAATTATTCATTTAACCATCACATATTTAGGGAAACACCACTTGTAAAATTGATGCAAAACAAGACTGTGTCACTACATGCAATATATTTCTCGACCATTTAAAGTACAGCGGGGCAGAGGGAAGGGTGGAAGGAGGTTACTGACTGCAGGCAGTAAGAGGGTGTATTGTCTATAACGATTTAAAAAAATTTTTTAAATGTAATTTTCATACAACATTGGTTATATTTGTATAGTTATTATTCCCCTTAGGTATGGCCCTCCCTTCAATAGTGTACCCCTACTTCCCTACCCTGCATCCTTTTTCCCTCTCTGGTCACTCTAACTCCTCTCTTACTGCAAGTCTTTGGTCAGTGCTTGGTCTTTTCTTTTTCTGGTGCAATGTTGTTTTTTTCCTGAGTGAGGAACTGCACTCTTGGAACGCAGCAGACCAAACTGCTCAGATCTCCAAGAGTAACTGAGGCAGGTAGCTAGGCCGAGGACATCAGAAGTCTCTTGTAGGGCAGACATGCAGTGTTGTTCTTCATGCTCCTTTATTGTGGAGCTTTCTACAGTGGAGGAGTCAGTCTCCTTTTCTCCAGACCTGTGGGTTCATGGGGTTCCATGCCTCCTCTTTCATGCTGACTGTCTCCTCCATTCCCATGTCTCATATGGTGCTGCTTCTGTGCCATATAGTTCTGGCATCTGGAGTTGGGAATCCAACTCCCAGCTACTGGCAGTGAAGATCCTTGATCAGGACAGACTCCAGCAGATGTTTGGTCCAGCTTCTCTCCTCTCTCGCAGTTTCCAGTTCTCTCATAGGGCTACAGTCACATCTCTGTGACTTTCTTCCCCCATTGATTGGTAAGGGAGGGAGCCTCACTCACATTGCATACATCTCTGGAACAGGTCATTTCCCCAGCCCCTGGAGACATTGTAGATGGAGCTCTGTGACAGGTCATCTTTATAGTTAGTTTCACAATCTTGTCTCTTGTGGTTCCAACCATGCTCTTTGGGTCCTACGGGGTGACCAGTGTATCCAGGGCCTCTATTTGTTCCTCTCCTCTCCTTCATGTCTGTAGCTAGAGAGCTGTTTTGTTTTTTTTTTTCATTCCTAATGCAGGTCTGATTGAGTTGTAGGTAAAACAGAGGGGCCCCCCCTAGGTTGAGGGTGAAAGGCAGGCTTGCACCTTCTGAAGCACAGAAGGCTTTTAGTGACCTGGGGGCACTGAAAAAGGCCTTTTATTCTGTCTGGCTTTCTTTTCTTTCCCTTGAAATCTCAACCTGATCATCTAATCCCATCCAGGGCTTGAGTCTGATGAGGCAGCCACCAGCTACTAACTTGCAGGATTTGAACACAACAGTGTGCTTGTCAGTTCTGACTGTCAGAGGGAAGGAACGCCTGCTAATATCCCAACCTGGAACATTCAGGGCTTTTCTATCTCACTCACCTCCAGAGGATCAGCTTTTTTTTTTTTTTTTTTTTTGAGACTAGGTTGGGACTATTTTTGCCCATGGAACCTCAGGCTCTCATTGCCGGGGGTACCATGGACTCAACAATCCCCAGCCTCAGCTTCCCAGGTAGCTGGGAATATAGGCGCGCACCACCACGCCCAGTTATTTTTTTGGAACAGGTCTCACTAAGGGTCCCAGGCGGGATTTGAACCGCGATCCCTAGCCCCGGCCGCTTCATAGGCTGAAGCTTACAGGCATGAGCCACCGTGCCCAGCTAGGATCAGCTTTAAAATCCCTAGGAAACATACTTCTGATGACAGAGCCTGGTGTTTGGGAGTTCTGCTCCACTTGTAGGTCTTCAGTCCAAACACTTTTCTTGCATTTAGGGAAACTTCTTGCAACCTTTACACCGTTGAGGCATCGTATTCCCCCTTTGGTTGAAACTGTGCCACATTAACATGTTATTTGTATTCTCTAATTTCACCTTCATTAAAAAACTTTAATTCAAGATCCACAGATTCCCACATTTTGTAACTCTTAACCTTAAATTCTTCTGAGAGTAATGCAGAATTTGGATATAAACAGTATAAATTTACTGTCATGTCTGAAGACAAAACAGTCACTTTTTCTGTCTTTTGAAATATGACAACATCTCCTATTCTAAAATCTTCCCTCATTTTGAGATCAATAGATTGGGGTTTTTCTTCGCAAAGTTTCCTTTGGCATCAACATCTTGTATGCTTGTAGTTCAATTAGACCTGGTGTCATTAGAGAAGCCATAATTGGCCTGTTAGGTTGCAACAAAACCTTCTGTGTTCTGGGAAACCAAGCCTTCTCATGTAGCTCCATCTTAGGTGGGTCCCAACAATCCATTGTCTGCCAGAATCTTCTCAGGCAGTATTGGCCTTGGTGTCTGTGTATTTCTTGCATTTTAAACTCTCACCAGCCAGGCACAGTGGCGTACGCCTTTAATCCCAGTCTTGGGAGGCTGAGGCTAGATATCACTTGAGTCCGCAGGTTCAGGACTACCCCAGGCAACATAGTGAGACCCAGTCTCTAAATAAAATAAATAAATAAATAAAAAATAAAAATAAAACCCTCACCAGACTTGTCATTCCCATCCAAGTGCTTATCACTCATGTTTCCTACCTGTCAGCATCCAGGAGAAGACAGAGGCTGCTCTATTGACCCAGGAGCCACCCCAGACTAGAGCAGATCTGTGCAGCTATCCAGATACTGTATTAAACCTTTAACACACTAAGCATCAAATCATCACCGCAACCCTACAAGGTGAGAGTGATTACTATCTCTCTCTCTTTTTTTTTTTTTATGTTGAAAAAATTATATTTAGAATTAGCCAGCTGGACTCAGTTTAGACGATCCCAATTTTGTTGGCAACATCCAAAGCATCATAGTCAGGAGCCAGTCGAACATATGCCTTCTTCTCTCCATCAGGTCGGATCAGGGTATTGACCTTGGCCACATCAATGTCATAGAGCTTCTTCACAGCCTGTTTAATCTGGTGTTTGTTTGCCTTGACATCCACAATGAACACAAGTGTGTTGTTGTCTTCTATTTTCTTCATGGCTGACTCAGTGGTCAGAGGAAACTTGATAATGGCATAGTGGTCAAGCTTGTTTCTCCTGGGAGCACTCTTCCGAGGATATTTGGGCTGCCTTCGGAGTCGCAATGTCTTGGGCCTCCGAAAAGTGGGTGAAGTGCGGATCTTCTTTTTCTTAT
>PVHY01027418.1:0-16252 GCA_004024945.1 Uropsilus gracilis
GGGAGGGAGGGAGATTGGGTGTTGGTCCCAAGCCCACAACTTTCTTCCCTCTGCCTTAGGTTCCTTCCTGTCAGATCTGGAGCAGCTTAGGGGGCTGGAGCCAGGTATCAGCTGTCAGTAAGGACCTCTCCAGGGCTGCTAATTTCCTTTGCAAGTTAGGATGGGTTCTTTTCCTTTACATTTAATCAAAACCCCTTTTAATTGATGAATGTGTTTTTAAAAGTTCGGTAACATCCTAGTAATGGAGGGATTCCTTCCTCCTTCCCAAAGTCCCTGCTTTCTGGTTAAGGAAGGAAAACACCTAAAATGTTAAAATTTATCTCTAGGGATTGAAAGTAAAAGTGATCCCCCCCCCATTTTGCTGTATTTTATAGATTTCCAGTAAAGAGATTTCCAGTAGTATCATGTACTGAAAAGCTTTATTTTAACAAATCTGTATCATGAGTTCAAGAAATTCTCCAGGGCAGATGCTGAAAATATCACAACGTTAATTAAAGCATGAGCTTCAAAATTTATTCTTTTAAAAGACCAGTCATATTTATTGGGAGACTATAAGCAACATAGCTGTCCCTTGAACATTTCATTCGCTTCCTTAAAAAGCTAGCCTAAGTTGGTTTGAGCTGCTCGAAGAAAGCACTGATAATATTAAGTATATGTAGAATATGAAGGAACAATTCATAATTTGAAAATAAAGTATTCTACTAATCTTTTAAAAGAAATATAACTTATAGTCATAAAAATTAGGGATGCATATGTCTTTAAATGTAGGTGTGTTAATATAGTTGCTTGACTTTGCATCTGGGACTGCTAATTGCTTCTTTGTACTAAGTAAAACATTAACTTTTGTGGTGTGTGTGGTTTTCTTTTCTTTTCTTTTCTTTTTTTTCTTTTCTGCAACAGCAAGAAGTAAAACCGGCTACCAGCAATTCTGAGAACTTGGAAAACAGCTCTCAAGGAAAATGAAGCTTCCAATTTTCATAGCAGATGCCTTCACAGCAAAAGCATTTCGTGGGAACCCTGCTGCTGTTTGCCTCCTGGAAAATGTAAGTGCTTGATTTTGAAGTGCAGCACCTAAATTTCTAGATTCCTGTATCACCAAGTATTTCTTTAAAAAAAAATCTACCTTTTTACCTCTTTAGTTTGTGTTGTTAAATGTTAGCAACATTCTTGTCTATAAGTTGATTTTGATCAAATATGTGATGAGAATTCTTAAACCTAGGTTAAGTCTAGAGAAATAAAGATTCATATAAAGAAGTAGAGTCAATTTAAGGAAAAGAAAAACTAGGGTTTCTTTTTAGACTTCGTTTTTCACTTAATCAGCACTAGATGTGAAGAATGAAATTAGAATAATTTCGCGTGACTGGATATGGTTGATTTTACATTAAGCATAAAAGATTGTAAGTGGTTATCTTTAAATTTACCTGTACCTCAGGCAATAAAAAATTATTTTCAGAACCAAGAGGGTGAGACATTTTGTAAGGAATTAAGTAGAAAAATAAACTTAAGTTCTAATATAGGGAGAATCTTGTTTAAAATGAAACCTGAGTTTCATTTCAAAATGGCTTGTTGTGATGATATATCGTAACAGAACTATTCCATGACCTTAGGTGCTTTGTATTGGTATGTGGGTTTTCAGAAACATGTCAAGATACCCTTCAATTTAGAACAGTTAGTGCAAGAGTAGATTATCTGAAAATTACTTTAGGAACAGAGCAAGTAAGTTGGGCAAAGTGCATGCTGGGGACTCTGTGCAGGAATCTCAAGCTGGCCTGTATTAAAATCACCGAAGGAGCTTTAAAAATGTCTATGCCCATGCTGCAGCATAGACCAATAACAACAGACTCTTTGAGAGTGGGACCAAGACAGTACTGTTTTCTAAAACTCCCCAAGTGATTTTAGTGTGTGATCTCTAAGAGAGTAGTGAGGTAGGTGAATATTATTAGTTGAGTCATTGATCCATCCACTTGCTATACCTTATTTTCTCTCTCAAGTAGAACAGTAAAATAGGAATTCAGAGTCCCTATCTCACCTTAATGATACAGTCATTATGCAACCTTGTAGCTAGCATTTTCCAACAGCAAAATGTAGAAACTTATGAAGTTAATAGGTTTTATCAAGTTACACAAGAGCTTGGGTGGTCTAGTGAGAAAATCATTAACAACCACATCCTAAACCTTGAACTTTCTTTAGAAACAAGTGGACATACAAAAGCTTATGTCAAAGAATTGTAGAATTGGCTAAAGCTGCTTGTCAAGTCTTTATTTTGCACCATGTCCTCATGTAATATCTTTGTATAGTTTTGAGAGACTTATATATTCAGTTTTTACCAAATAGCAAAAATTAGCATTATTGCCCAACTTACTCTCTTTACTCCAGTATACTTAGTAACCACCACACTTAAGAATCTCTTTCTCCATTAAAATATGTTTTTTATGTTATTTACATACTTGGAAAAACTAGGACATAAACATCTAGGCCAGGAACTTAATATAGTTCAAAGCAATTATACTTGAGTACAAATGAAAGAAATTATAAAAAGCTGAGAAAGTTCATGTTTGAGGGATGATCTCTTTCTAGTCTCTACATTCACTTTTGGGTCTTTGGGCCTGTGAGCCAGTCTAACTTGATGGATGTTAGGGACAAATTAATAGATATCTAAGATTCATTGGCTAGTTTTCATTTCTATGTATATGACAGTTCTCTTAGAGGTTAATTTAGTACTTTCTCCAGCTCACAACCAATAAAATTAAGTGTACTTGCATTCATAAGTAAACATAAAAATAAGTATAAACTGTGACTTTTGTCCTTGGATTCTTTTATCCTTGACTAAAAAGAGCAGATTTATAAAACACCTATAAAAAATAAGAATTATCTCAGAAAATAGAGACAAGGAAGTATAATCCTGATCACAAATTGGTAAGCATTCAGTCTGTTGTTAATACATTCTATAAAATATTTATCAACATCTTCCATGACCCAGGTTCAAAGATTAGTTAGTTTGCCTTTGAGGTGCTCAAAGTCTAGTGGAGAAAATAGATAAGCAAATCTTATTTAGTAGCCATCATGGAAGCTAAAATGACTTAATGGTGCTAGGTAAAATGAGATCTCAGAATTGGATTTTATGGAGGGGAAAGTCCTTCAAGTTATAAATATTGGACTTCAAAGGAATATTTTTTATTTTCTTTGTTTTGCTTAAATTATATAAAATCTGAGAGAGATATAACTAACCACAGAAAAACATGGTAGGACTAAAGACTAGGTAGTTACACTTCGAATTTTTGAACACTGGTGAAACGACTGCAAGAAGGAAAGTTAACAAAAAGCTCTGGGTAACAAAGGTCTAAGAGCTTCTATAATCTATAATATCTAAAGTTCATTTTTTGTTTTTCTTTCAAGACAAATGCATTTTAAATTTTCCACATTAGGAACTATCTTAAGTAAGATACTTACTTAACTATCTTAAGTAAAAGTTAACTTTACTTAACTATCTTAAGTAAAAATGAGAGTAAAATAACAGCTAAGTGGAACATGAAATATTTTTTAAAATATTTAATATTTGAAAAATATTTAAGTCATGAAAGAATTGATAGTATCATCAAAGGTCTGACAGATAGCCGGGCACGGTGGCTCGTGCTTGTAAGCTTCAGCCTATGAAGCGGCCGGGGCTAGGGATCGCGGTTCGAGTCCCGCCTGGGGCCCGTAGTGAGACCTAGTTCCAAAAAATACAGCTGAGCGTGGTGGTGCGCGCCTGTCATCCCAGCTACCTGGGAAGCTCAGGCTGGGGATTGCTTGAGTCCGTGGTACCCCAGGCAATGATAGCCTGCGGTTCCACGGGCAAAAATAGCGAGACCTAGTCTCAAAAAAAAAAAAAAAAAAAAAAAAGGCCTGACAGATGACAGTAAAGACCATGGAGAGACATAGACACAATGCAAAAAATAGAAATGAATACATTAGATAACAGACAGTACAGAAACTCTTGACAACTATTAGAAGATGCAGTAATAAAGGGTGTTAATTTGTCTATTTTCTGTAAACTAGTTTTAATATTTAGTAAAAATAGCCTTTAATCAGAAGTAGGGTCCAACACTTATTCTCCTTTATATTCTAACAATGTGTCTCAAGTTTTTTTGTTTTACATGGTTGTCATTGGTGGTGGTAATGGGTGGTATGTGTGTATGTGTGTGTGTGTTTGTGTGTGTGTGTGTGTCTGTGTGTGTGATTAGGGCAGGGTTTCTCAACAGCAGTACTGCTGACATTTTGGACCCTACCATTCTTTGTTATGTGAGGTTGTCATGTATGTCGTAAATTGTTTAACAATATCCCTAGCTGCTAAACAGTCACTCACAATAGTATCTCTTCTTCTCCAGTCATGACAACAAATATCATCCCCTCAGGGTGGTCAGATGGGGGTGAAAACAAAAATATTCAAGACCGGGTATGGTGGCGCATGCCTGTAAGTGGCAGCCTAGGAAACCACGACCAAGGCCAAGGATCCTGGTTTGAGTCCCGCTTGGGGCAACACAGCCAGACTTAGTCCCAAAAAAATAACTGGGCATGGTGGTGCATCCCTGTAATCCCAGCTATTTGGGAAGTTGAGGCTAGGGATTGCTTGAGTCCATGGTACCCCAGGCAAAGTGAGCCTGTGGTTCCATGGGCAAAAATAGTGAGACCTAGTCTCAAAAAAAATTTTTTTAAATCGTCCCCAATTTAGGACAATTGATTTATTAACTACCTTTTCTAGTATGATTTGTTCCTAGTTTCCTTTTAAAATTATCCATACCAAACAATTTTGTTGTATTCCCAATATGTATATTTATATGTCTATTTATTCCAATTCAACTGGCATTTACGGCTGTCGTACCATGTGCTGGATGCTGCTAGGATCAAATGTAAAATTCATCAAACTAAAAATCAACAATGAAAGGAAAATAAGGAGAGTAAACACTACATGGAGACTGAACAACAGGCTTTTGGACGATCACTGGTAATAGAGGAAATCAAAGAAGAAATTAAAACATGCATGGAGACAAACGACAAAGATGACACAGCATTCCAAAATGTGTAGGATGCAGCAAAACCAGTATTAAAAGGAAAGTTCATAGCAATACAAGCCCAAATAAAAAGAATTGAAACAGCCCAATGAAATTCTCTAATCTCCCAGCTTGCAGACCTAGAAAAAGAGCAACAACAACAACAAAAAAATTCAAAACCCAGCAGAAGACAAGAAATAACAAAAATAAGAGCAGAGATAAATGAAATAGAAACCAAAAAGACCTTTGAGAAGATAAACAAAACCAATAGCTGGCTTTTGAAAAAAATAAATAAAACTGATAACCCCCTGCCGGGCATGGTGGCTTATGCCTGTAAGCTTCAGCCTATGAAGCGGCCGGGGCTAGGGATCATGGTTCGAGTCCCGCCTGGGGCCCGTAGTGAGACCTAGTTCCAAAAAAAATAGCTGGGCGTGGTGGTGCGCACCTGTAATCCCAGCTACCTGGGAAGCTGAGGCTAGGGATTGCTTGAGTCTGCGGTACCCCGGGCAACGAAAGCCTGCAGTTCCACGGGTAAAAACAGCGAGACCTAAGGCCGGACACAGTGGCTTGTGCCTGTAAGTTTCAACCTATGAAGCTGCTGGGGCTAGGGATCACGTTCAAGTCCCGCCTGGGGCCCGTAGCGAGACCTAGTTCCAAAAAAATAGCTGGGCGTGGTGACGAGCACCTGTAATCCCAACTGCCTGGGAAGCTGAGGCTGGAGATTGCTTGAGTCTGTGGTACCCCGGGCAACGAGAGCCTGCGGTTCCACAGGCAAAAATAGCAAGACCTAGTCTCCAAAAAAAAAAAAAAAAAATTATTTTCTGATAACCCCCTTACAAGGCTTACTAAGAAAAGAATCAAGAAAACTCAGATTAAGAGGCTTATAATACATGAAAAGGGAGATATTACAAGAATCCCAACAAAGATCCAAAAGATAATTAGAGACTACTACGAACATCTATACACAAACAAATACAACCTGGAAGAGATGGACAAATTCCTAAAACAATACAGCCATCCAAAATTGAACAAAGAAGAAATAGAGAACTTAAACAAGTCAATCACAAGCAGTAAAATTGAGACAGTCATCAGGACTCTCAAAAAAGAAGAGCCTAGGTCCAGATGGTTTCACAAATCAATTCTACCAAACATTCAAAGAGGAACTGACGCTGGTACTGTTAAAACTTTCAAAAAATTGAGAAAGAGGAAAAGCTACCAATACCTTCTATGAAGCAAACACACTAATTCCAAAATCAAACAAAGATAGTACAAAGAAAGAAAAGTATAGAACAATCTCCCTAATGAACAGATACAAAAAATTCTAAACAAAATCCTGGCAAACTGAATCCAACATTGCATTAAAAAGATTATCCACAATACAAACTTAAGACTGAAAATCTAACAGCAAGGTTCGCCTGGACCCAACAACGCAGTCCTTCACCCAGAGAAAAGACACTAACATAGGAAAGAGACTAATGGACTCAGCACAGCTAATAAATAACAAAGAGTGGGGTGTGAGAGAATGGAGGGAGCACTGGAGGGAAGAGGGAGGGGGAAAAATATATAACAGAGAGGTTGTAACCCAAAGAACAAAATAAAATTGTTTATATTTAAAAAAAAAAAAAAAGATTATCCATTCCATCATGACCAAGTAGGATTCATATCAGGGGCACACAGGGATGGTTCAACACCCGAAATTTAATCAACATAATCCACCACATCAACAAAGAGAAAAACAAAAACCATATGATCATATCAATAGATGCGGAAAAAGCATTCGATGAAGTTCAGCATCCTCATGAAGAAAGCCCCGGAAAAAATGGGTATATAAGGGACATACCTCAACATAATAATAGCTATATGTGACAAACCCACAGCAAATATCATTCTCAACAGGGAAAAACTGAAGTCATTTCAATTAAGGTCTGGAACCAGGCAAGGATTCCCACTCTCTCCACTCCTTTTCAACATATTTCTGGAAGTCCTAGCCAGGGCAATAAGACAAGAGAAAAACATAAAAGGCATCCAAATAGGGAAAGAAGAAATAGAGCTATCGTTATACATGGATGATATGATACTCTATGTAGAGAACTCAAAAAAATTAACAGAAAAGCTAATTGAAATAATAAATCAATTCAGTAAGGTAGCTGAATACAAATTCAACACACAAAAATCAATAGCATTCATATATACAAAGAATCAACAAAGAAATTTTTAAAAATACTCCATTTATCATCATACTAAAGAAAATTAAATACTTGGGAATAAATCTAACAAAGAAGTAAAAGACCTATACAAAGAAAACTGTAAAACATTCTTAAAAGAAATAGAAGATGATGTTAGAAAATGGAAAGACATTCATGGATTGGAAGAATCAACATTATCAAAATGGCCATTCTACCAAAGGCAATCCACAGATTCAATGCAATTCCAATAAAGATCCTAATGACATATTTTAAAGAGAGAACAAAAATTGCTGAAACTCATATGGAACAACAGAAGACCTCAAATAGCAAAAACCTTCCTGACAAACAGAAGAGAGAACAGAGGTATTACTGTTCTAAACTTCAAACTATACTACAAAGCCATAATAATTGGCATAGTACTCATGTAAAACCAGACAAACAGACCAATGGATCAGAATTGAATACCCAGAAAAAAGAACACACATATATGGTCAACTAATCTTTGACAAAGGGGCAAAAAACATATGCTGGAACAAGGACAGCCTCTTCAGTAAATGCTATTGGGAAAACTGGATCAAGACATGTAAAAAAATGAACCAGGACAACACCCTCACACCCTGTACAAAAATTAACTTAAAATGGATAAAGGACTTGGATGTGAGACCTTCAACTATAAAATACATAGAGGAAAACCTGGGCAAAACCCTTTATGAATTTCACCTCAGAAATCCATTTCTGGAAACAACTACAGCTGGCAAAAAATGAAGGAAAATATAAACAACTGGGACTACATCAAACTAGAAAGTTTCTGTACAGCAAAAGAGACAATAAACAAAACAAAAAGAAACCCAACCAACTGGGAGAAAATTTTTGCCCTCCAGACAAGTGACAAGGGTCTGATAACAAAGATCCACAAAGAGCTCCTACAACTCAACAAAAATGAAGCAAAAAGCCCGGTCAAAAAATGGGGAGAAGAACTAAAAAAACACTTCGCCAAAGAGGAGATACAGATGGTTAGTAAGCATAATAAGAATGTTCCACATCACTAATAATCAGGGAAATACAAATTAAAACCACACTGAAATACCAGCTTACACCAGTAAGAATGGCCCATCTAAATAAAATGAACAACAACAAGTGTTGGAGCAGATGAGAAGAAAAAGGAACCCTTTTACACGGCTGATGAAACTGCAAACTGGTCCAGCCACTATGGAAGACTGTGGAGGATCCTCAAACAATTGAAAGTGGAATTGCCATTTGACCCAGCAATCCCACTACTGGGAATCTACCCAGAGGACATGAAAACACTAATTCAAAAGGACACCTGTACGCGGATGTTTATTGCAGCTCTGTTTACAATTGCCAAGATATAGAAACAAAGCAAATGCCCCAAAACTGATGATTGGCTGAAAAAATGTTGTATATGCACATGATGGAATACTATTCATCAATCAAGGAGGACAAAAATATGTTATTTGCAGTAACATAGATAGAACTAGAAGTACTCATATTAGCAGAGATAAGCCAAAAAGTAAAAGAGAAATACACGGCCGGACATGGTGGTACATGCCTGTAGGTGGCAGCCTAGGAAGCCACGGCAGGGGCCAGGGATCACGGTTCAAGTCCCGCCTGGGGCCAGTAGCACGACCTAGTTCCAAAAAAATAGTTGGGCGTGGTGGCGCGCACCTGTAATCCCAGCTACCTGGGAAGTTGAGGCTGGGGATTGCTTGAGTCTGTGGTACCCTGGGCAACGTGAGCCTGAGGTTCCACAGGCAAAAATAGTGAGACCTAGTCTCAAAAAAAAAAAAAGATAAATACAGGATGGTCTCACTTATATGATGGATATAGGGAAAAACAAATAAATGAAAATGAAAAATTAGAAACAGCAAATGGGGCTGAATGATGGAGTGAGAGAGGAGGAGGGGGAAGAAGACAGGGGAGGCAAAGGGCACAAAAGAGCAGGATGGTTAATAGATGTTAGCGAAATGGGAAAACCCTGGGGTACACAATAATGTATTTATATATAAATACACATATATATGCAAAATTTAAATTAAATTTTAAAAAATCAACCATGACAGAGAGAGTTGATATTCTCTGTGGGCATCTCTTCTATCCTATTCTCCATTATACATCCCCAGACACAATAATCAGTACACTGAATTTGATGTTTATTATTCCTGTGGTATTTAAAACTTTTAAATCACACATTATGAGTAAATAACATATTATTTTGCATGGTTTATATTTTGTTATTGTAATATGTATACCTATCTGTAACTTATTTTCTTCCCACAAAAATTAATTAATTAAAAAGTGTAAAATTCATATATGTGCACTATTATTTAAGCAGTCATTTCCAGTACAGCAATGAGAACCAGTTTCACACTTTTAAAGAGAAGTACTTTATTTTAGTTTCTATCACTGCTTACTATTCCAGTTTTCCTGATTGAATTTAGAGAACACCAAAACTCTTTTTACATTTTGGAGGGCTATATATTTAAGGAAAGACAGGTTTATAGAAAAACTGTGTTTAATTCATGCTTTAACTCATGTGAAGAGACTTATGGTGCACTGGTTACTTCCAAACTAGATGACTGTCCTTAGAGAGAAGGTCGTTAGCCTTCTGTAAGGCTAATGACATTGTGTGATCACATTGGATCAGAGGTTTCTGGGGTTTCTAGGTTGTTCCTACCTCGCATCTCATTTTTATGCCCATAAGAGGGATGAGAAGTATAGAGAAAATCTTCCAAGGCATTGAAAGGTTTTGCTTTGCCCAGTGCTTGAAGGAAGAGAGAAGCGAGCAATGCAAAAGAATAGGAGATGTTAAAATAAGAATTTCTGCTTCCCAGGGATTCTCAGTGGCTTTTGAAATACACTCCTTTGCTTTGGTAGCAGTACCTTCAGGCAAGTACAGTCAAATACTGTGCTAATTTTTTCTTTTGGGTAAATTACCTTATTTCACCTACCCAACCATTCTATGGGTAGGTATTATTATTCCCATTTTACAGATGAAGAACTGATCCAGAGGAAGGTTAACTCATTTGCTTCTAAATGACTGATTTCAGGATCTCAGCTCTGCCTGACCAAAGGGCCCCGCTGTACTCACTGCTTGACTAGGTACCCCGACTTCCCAGTTGGTAACATGCATTACTCATGTGACTCATTCAACAGTTCTCTTCCTCATTTTTTGTATCTTAACCCATTCTGACTTGTTCCAACACACCTGACCTAGCACATGGAAACTAAATGAGTATCTGTTGAATGAAAGTAAAAAATATTTATAATTAATAACTTATGGCAGAATCTATTTTAAGTGTTACAGTTAACCAGCAATTATCGATCTTTTTTCTCATTAGTGCATGGAGTTAGGTGAAGCATGCTAAGTGAGCATGACCTTTGTGTTATCTGATGGAACTGGGAAGATGAGGCATCTTTGAGAAGCATTACGAGCAACTCAAGGTTTCTACAATTAGAAAGCTGAATTTATGTGGACAAAACTTCTTGACAAGAAATCCAGGTGCCTCAGAGGAAGCTTCCTGGTTGATTTAGAATTTTCTACATGAAAGTATTTTTTCTTAGTTATAATCTTAGTAGAGGGACAAGTGAACCAAGATAAAACAGGACTGTCATGTTTAGGTTGTTATATTTCTAAACTGCCACAAGATGGGAGTATTTTAAAACTTTGCTAGTTGGTTTCTGATCATTACTCTTTCAAGGACCATATGATGATGGAACCTCAGTGTCCTGATTCAGCACCTTGGAACTCAGAAAAACAAACAAGGTTCTGTTATTGCTGCTGGATATTTGATTTTGTGTCAAAATACCAAAGAGAAGTGGGTATTGCTACATGGAATAGCTGTTGGTTTCTAACTGTGCAGCATTTGAAAATAAGTTCAAAGAATAAAATGGAAAAATTTATGGACCAAAATTAATATTTTGGATGACTGCAGTCTTTCTTTTGTTTCTAAAGCACTCGAAGTTGAAGCAATACTTATTTTCTTATGATTACCTTTATCTCTGGTTCTGTGTAGTTTAGCTCTCTGTGGTGTACATTGAGGGCTGCTACTGTTAACTTTTTACATTGCTTCTGATTCCTTAGGAAAATAGGTGCATTTTAAATATCCTGGGACAGGAATCACAGTAACAGAAATTCAGATTGCAATTGGTGCATCATGCTAAGGTAAAGTGGATTAAATAGCTAATGGTCAGTCAAGTGTGACGTGCAAAATAACCCATTTGCAAAGAAATCTGTTACCAGTAGGTGGTGAGCTTGACTACCCGTGACTTGCTTAAATGCTTTCAGATAACTCGTCCTAAAGGTCAAGGGAAGTGATAGACAAAAAAATGAAGGACAAGGATAGGGAGTTTGGCCATATCGGGTAGCAAAAGAATTAGCAGGCATTGCAGAGTCTCATTATTCTCATTAACAAATCCAGGACCACCATGGTGCACTGGTTTTTCCAGAATCACCATTGGAATTTGTGGTGGAAAATTCCTCACCAGAATTAAATGACTGAAAATTCTCCCAGGTGTTGTGTATGTAGAAACATAGGTCATTTTCCACAAAGAACATTCAATAGGTCATGGGAAATGATAGAGTTCAGTTCTTCATTTGGTGCCCTTGTACAAGATTCCCAGCAGCCCACGTGGCACTCCTCTATGTAGATGGGACTTGTCACTTTTCAGGTTCACAGGTATCACACTTGAAAGACTCTCAGATCACTTTATTCCTTCCATCTTATTTTTCCTTACTTCACTCACAGAATTCAGGAGTGTCAAAGATTTTGTAGGTCAGTCACTGATTTAAAAGGAAAAGGAGCGGTCAAATGACCTGCCCTTGAATATTCCCTAATACAAAGTCCTTTGTATACATTTTTCTACCCAATTCACCACAATCTTCCCAGTTTCTAAATCCACCTCAAAGCCTCATCTTTAAAGTCATAGAGTACTCATTGTTTTTTTTTTTTTTTAAACTCCACTCCCCAGCAGCCTAGAGGACTTAATATTAAGATCTAGTATTGTTGAGATTTTGGTGTTTCTGTTTGGGGAGATTCTTTTTTAGAAGAGCACACATGACCCAGACTGGGTAATAATATAACAGAAGAAAGGCCATTCAGATTTTCAGAGTCATTCTTGCTTTGGACTCTACAACTGTCACTGGGTGCTGTTAGCATGATTTCTGAAGGAAACAAAAACGCTTCATAAAAGTTCCTTGGATTCCTTGATAATCATTTCATTTTAAGCATATAACTTTTAACATCAGTACACTGTATTATTCACTAATGGCAATTACTGTCCGAGAAAGTCTGATTTGTATTTTTTGAGTCTCACTAAGCTTCTGTTTCAATTTAGGAGTTGGATGAAGACATGCATCAAAAAATTGCAAGGGAAATGAACCTCTCTGAAACTGCTTTTATCCGAAAACTACACTCAACAGACAACTTTACGCAAAGTAAACGTTTCTTTTTTGATCAATCTTGAATGGTGCCTGAGGTTGCTTTTCCGGTGACAGAATGATATTCAAGGAAAAGGCCCGATTACTGTTTGTTTGCTTGAGGAGATGGAGGGATTCTAATTTGGTTATCAGTTCATCTGGGGGAATGGGTGTTGGTTAATTTGAAGGTTTCAGGTCCAGATCTTGTCCTGAGGAGACCTAGGAAGTTGTCTAGCCTCCACCCATCCTTTCTCAACAAATTTCAGATCTCACTCACATTAGTAAACTACTTGGAAGGAAATAAGAAATTGAAAAGTAGCCGGGCGTGGCGGCGCACCCCTGTAATCCCAGCTACCTGGGAGACTGAGGTTAGGAATCACTTGAGTCTTTGAGTCCACGGCAGCAACAGGCAACATAGTGAGACCTAGTCTCTAAAAAAAAAAAAGAAAGAAAGAAAAGTTTGCAATGCATTTGTGTAGGAATGATTTTGGTGATTTGATTTTTCCTCCTGAAGGTTCCTGCTTTGGATTAAGGTGGTTTACGCCAGCGAGTGAGGTTCCCCTCTGTGGTCACGCTACCCTGGCTTCTGCAGCTGTGCTGTTCTACAAAATACGTAATGTGATTTTACTTTATGAACTTTTCACTTATCTGATAGCAAATATTAAAAAAAAATTCATCCTCTTTTTCTGATGAGCCAAAATGACTGTTATAAAGGCATCACATGTTAGTTCTTGCAATTCTTGATGCAAAACCAGCAAACTTCAGTGACACTTTTTTTTTTTTGGCCTTTCTGAGCATATGTCAGGCATCATTGGAAACCATGGTTGTTATTCCCTGAGATACCTTTTTATTTTATGTATAATTTCATTTCATACAATAAGTATTAAGGTTTCATGAGTTTTCACTATATACCTTTGCCTCGAGATGATAAGAGAGACTGTAGCACCTTACTTCTGCCAGTTTCCACTTGAGCTGCATTTAATTTAATAGATCAAGGTCATGGTTTCATGGGAGTCAGGTAGAGGAGAGATTCTGGAAGCACCCTCAAAGAGTGACAGAAGCAGCCACAAACTCACATAGACTATAAGTGGAAATTTAAGCAAGGACCTCCACAGAAATATAGGACAGAGGCTAATTGCAGGGTATGAAGAGTTGGAGGAGGGTCTTTGGGGAGTAAGAGAAGGTGTTAATGTAAGAGACGGTGTTCTGGGGCAGGTGCCCCAGGAGGCAGACTCTGAGACACCTTCACATGCTAGTAGATGTGGGGTCATATTCTTGGGATCAATAATGGTGGAAGAGTAAAGAAAGCAGGACTGGACAGAGAGAGAACATGAACTACAGTAGCAACAAAGGAAGTCCTAGGCCAAATCCACAGAACACTCTGATGCTAGGAAGTCTTGCAAGCAGTGTACTTCCAAACAGGCAGATTCAAGCCTTTATATCTCCATTGATTAGTCCCTCGTTACCAGAGAAGCCCTGTAACTTTGAGCAAAGTAACTTTATTCAGCTCAGGCCGTTCCTGGAGCAGGACTCACCTGAGCATTGTTACTCACTGTCACTCTTGGCAGCTGAATCAGAACCCCATAAAAGGTGAGAAATCAAGGCCTCTGTTGTGTCTGAGGGCAGGTATAGCCTTAAATTTTGTGTCTCTGGACTTCCCTGCCTCATGTTCTTGAGAGCAGAAGGAGTGAAATTCTAGAAACAACATCACTAGAGAAGGGAGTTTGGGGACTTCAAAATAAGCTGAAGCCCTCTGGTGAAGAATAGAAGTGACCGCTGAAGTGTCCTTGGGCAAAGAAAGAGCAGAAAATTCAAAGCACAGTCTGTATTACCAGTGCAGCTGGAGATAATGTGGAGAGTTAAGCCACGTAGTCTAGTTGTTCACCCATTACACATCTTCAAAAGGTAATTTATTCAGATTGGTGGCCTGCATTGTCTCAGCATTATGGCTTAATAGGAATATGTGGGTCAATCTTTTTTATGAATACCTTGGTTTATTTAGAATAAATATAATTTATAGTAGATGGTCACTTTTATTTTCTATTTGTCATTCTTCTGGCATTTCTTAAACTAGTAGAGCTTATAACTGAGTTATTGTAGGTGGGTATTTAAGAACTTGCATGAGCAACCACTGTACATCCTTCTGAGATTTAATTATTATCCCGTTTTACTGGTAAAGTGAAATTTGTATCTGTTTAATATTTTTTTCAGTTTAATATTTATCCCATCGGCTGATGGGAAATTGAGGCTTAAGGAGGTTAAATAATTTGGTCAGATATATAACTAGTAGATAGTAAGTGGCTGGAATGTGAAACCTTGCTGTGTGAAGTAAGTCCAATCCTTTGGGCTCTTAGTTCTTAAATTAGCATCCAATGAGCATTTTTGCCCCGCTGGACCCAGAGGCTCTCTTCACAGGGAAGAACAACACTGCCCCAAAGTCTAAGACAACATAAAACAAGCAAACAACCAAGTTTGTTTTCCTTAATCTTAATGGCTTTTCTGACAGTTTTTTGATGAACAAATTATGACCTCCCCTTTTCTTTCTAATCAGAGAATGTGAACAGCACTTTGTCCTTTGTTACTCTGAGTGGGGAACTAAAGGCCAGAAAGGCAGAGAATGGTATCATCCTGGACTTGCCTCTTTATCCAACCCACCCCCAGGTCAGTGCTTTTTCATTATTTCCATAAACTGTGTGCAACCAATGACTTGCCTGTTTTACAAAGGTTTTGTCTTTTTTTTCCTCCTTTCTAGGACATTCATGAAGTAGAGAACTCGATAAAGGTAGGTGAAAAGAATCAAACCAGAGTTTGCGTGATTTGGTCCTTTATTATACCTTAAACATAGAGATTTGATACCATTTGATATCCCTGAATTAGGACTTTTACCAGTATATAAAAGTTCCAATCTAAGCTTAAATGAATACTGTGTGGTTCATTTGAGGTTTCAATTTTAGTCATGAATCTATTTGGTGAGAAGAGTGGTGACCAGTCCTTCCTGACTCCGGTTCGCATTAACTTTTACTGTAGGGCATGGGAGGGGAAACTACTGCAGGAAATCTGAGAGTGAAAGAAAACAATGGAAACTGGTAGCTCTTGCTGTCCCTAATTTCTAAAGTGGAGACTGAAGCTGAGGTGGGGGTCTGTGCTTAACAAGGGAGAGCAGGAATGCATGAGTACCTCCACAGAGAAGATAGGCAGCCTGGCTGTCTCAAGGGGTCTAGGGTGGGACATAATAATAATAGTAATAAATAACATTTTTGAGAGTCTTTCCATGTAGTAACACATGCTAAGTAGTCCATATTTTTATTATTCCTTATTTAATTCTGACTGTGACCCAGTGAAGTTTCCCTGTAAGTGTACCACAAAGGTTCCATGATATCATCTTATATTCCTAGAGACCGATACTGGGATTAACAGCTGAGAATGAAACATTCAAATTGATATAAGAATCCATGTGGAGAAGGAATAGATGACACCGTAGAGATACTGAAAGGTCCTGGAGACCAGATGGTGCCTTTCTGTAGGAGTTTCCATTGCTAGAGGGAAAGTCATTGGTCAGTCTTAGTCACAGAGACAAGTAGCCCAGGTTCCACCCCAGT
>PVHY01027419.1:0-16254 GCA_004024945.1 Uropsilus gracilis
CCTTCCTTCCTTCCTTCCTTCCTTCCTTCCTTCCTTCCTTCCTTCCTTCCTTCCTTCCTTCCTTCCTTCCTTCTTTTCTTCCCTCCCTCCCTGCCTCCCTCCCTCCATCCCTTGCTCTGAGTATGTTCTAAAGTCTCCAGCAGTTGCCTAACAATGGATGGTCGCAAGCTCTATGCATATATTATATGTTCCCCACAATACACACCTTTGCCGCAGTTTATATATTAGGCACAGGAAAATATTGAAAATTGTAACTACAAATAAGGTATTATAAATATAATAATACAATGTGATAAAAAGTCACTATATATTTGGTAACATTTTCAGAGTGTTTCAGAGTGTCAGGGACTGAAGCCACAGAGGGGATTACTCTATAATCTGATGAGTACACACACAATAACAAAGGAAAGATGCCCATAAAATAATGTTGATAAAATAACACTAGCATGATATTAGGTGCTCATGAATAGTAAATTTGTCTTAGTGAAAAGTTCATTAAAAATTAATTATTTAATGGAGGAAATGTGTATTGGATCATGCTTAACACAATGATCTCTGTATTCTGGATTGCATCCCTTCTCTTCTAGTATGTCCCTGAGCAATCTATGCAATTCCTCTGATTTGGTTCTCTCATCAGAAAAAAGATAAATAAACTATGTATTGCACAGACTTCCTATAAAGATTAAATGGATTAAATCAGTAAATATACATATTCATTTTTAATTCATGAAATATTTTGTTTTAGTCAATGTAATTGGGTTGTCAAGCATGTTATTTCTGCCAAAATATGACATAATATCTTTTCAAAAAAAATAAAGAGCCCCACATATTTAACTAGAAAAAAAGTCAGGGGTATCATAAGCTGTAGAACTATGAAAATTTGCAAATGATCATGACTGGTAATGAATTCTGTAAATGTCTGCAAAGAATATAAAAATCTTTAGACTCATAGTAGAGTAGAAAATTACAACAAACTACAGAGGTTAATGAAAAAAGAACATATAGACCTGAGTTTCATTTTCAAATGAAATGTGTTAGACATAGATAAGATAGAATTCGTTATAAATTTTATTTAGAATTTTTCAAAAAAATAAATATCTACTAAGGGAAGGTAAACAGGACAGAAAGAAATTAGTAAAGGTAATTTATGTCAATAATAAACCTTGTAGGGATTTGATAAGTTAAGAGCATAAAATGTGTAAGAGGAAAAACGTGATAGAGAGTAGTTCATCCAAAAGCATGTTTCACAAAAATAGAACACTTTTTTGGGTGTAGTTTTCTAGTTTAGTTTATTAAAGCTAAATACTTCAAATAAAAGTGAATATGTATACAAGTTCATCCAATATATATTTCTCATCTGACAAATATATTTTATTGGATTCTCAATTAACTAATGTAATTTGTCTCTGAAATCATTTTGTTCAATGGGTTAGTCCATGATTAATCTTCTTTGAACTTCTCCTGCCAATATAAACATTTTATTCAAATTCCTTGAACCACAGTGATGTTATATGGTTGAAACAAGCAAATTGTCCTTGATTTAAATGGACATTATTTAGCTATAGTTTTAAGATCAATTGATTTTTACCTTATCAATGATTATATTCAAAAGATAAAAGGAAAAAATCAGGATCTTTTAAAATTAATTCCTTTTCATTTTCTTTTCCATGTAGAGATATCCTTATTTTTTTTCTACTATGAAGACTAAACTGTACTAATACTGAAACTCAGAAGAATAAAACTTTTCAGTGTAAAAATGAAAGTTAACTTTAATCCGTTTCACATTCCTTTGGGACAATGTCAGAGGATGACCAGGAGAGAAAGGCGACTACTATGCTTTTAAAAAATATGCATAGCTTAAAATTTTTAAAGTTTGCTTCATATTATAATAAGTCTCAAAAATATAATTAACAAATCTGACCTTATTTTATGGATTTATAAATATCACTCTATTTTTCTCTGTTTCCATTCTTTAATTTAGAATGATAAATAGAATAGAAATGTTGCTCATGTGTTGAATCAACAAATCATTAATATTTAGAATCTTAATGTTTTATCTCCTTTAATAGCCAATGCTTTGCAATAATTTAAAAAATCTATCAATAAAGACTTCCAAATTTATTAATAATATATTTATTTTTAACTTCTATAATGAAATTTTTATTTTGAATGTTTAATGTGCCCATGTATCCATAATGATATATGTATATAGCTTAATTAGTTAATGATATCAAAATTAGTTTTCTGAAAAATGGAATAACTAAAACTGTGCCTCTATATGTGTGTGTGCATATATGCATATATAGATACACACAGAGATATATATGTGATTAAAAGTTTTCATCATTCTTGAAAATGTTTATTTTCTGAAATTAATTCATTATTTTCTGAAATTAAGTTATCTATTTTATGTAAAATTAAATGGTAATCCAATAATAGGAATTAGTATATTGATCGTGGGAGTAATATCAGGTTGCAGTTCACCTGTTTATATGAATAGCAAATCTTATATATTTATTACAAAATTGGGATATTTACTTCTCTGGGAAAATAAGATAGAAGACACATGTTAAACATCACATACTAAATTTGAGAGGTTAAATTTCTCTAGAGGTGTGACTTTAGTGTAATAAGCTTTGTGGATATATTATTAAATGATGTTAGAAATATTTGTCAAGGTATTAAATTTTTAAGGGAAATTAATTTTGCTTTAAGAAGTATGCCATTTTTATGGAAAACAGTTCTTCTCTTAAGTGATTTCATTCAGCAAATTCTATTATTTAAGAGCATTTTGGATGTATCACCATATGACCACCTGTTTATCTTTTTCTATTTAAAGAGACATTTGTTTAAGATTTAAATGATTGTTTCTTTAAAAATTGATACATTTCATGACTGACTATAAAAATGATAAATGAAAACTCATTCTAGATTGAGTGGCTTTTACTTGCAATATTGATGTAAATAAATTAAAATCACTACATATTTTTCATAACTAATTATTGTTTGTACTAGTAGCAACATTATTGCTACATATAACACTAGTTGTCACTTTCTTTCCCTACTTCATCTTGCGTGTTTAAATATCTACCAGTGTTATATTCTGGTATTTGAGTTCATATATAAATGCTTATATAGTTACTTTAAAATATATTTGTAAAGGTCATTAGTAAGTTAACACATACATAGATATTTCTTTATGAATATTCTAATATAACTGCAAGTATATTTCTGTGTGTCTGCGTTATAGAAATGGCAATTAAAAAATAGCAATAAATTGCTAATTTATACAATTAGCAATTACAAAACCAAAGTTGTATTTGAAATTAAGATTGTTATATCACATTAGTTATAAGGTGTTTACAACAATTGTTAACAAGAAAAAAATCCATGGAGATGGAAAAATATCAATATGCATATTAGTTATTAATAGTGCAGATGTATGTGCTATGTGCATTGATTTCCTGAAAATTATTTCTTAGTTGTCAAGAGTATAAAATGACTGTTAAAGAAGTTTGAGTTGATAAGACAAAAAAAAAGAATATCAAATGCAAGGAAAAGAGTAAATTGTAAGATTCATTTCAATGTAATTGGAATTGAATTGTACACTGTGTTTTACAATGATACAAATGCTCTGAATCTTGAAATTATGTCTATAGCTATTTCCTTATATTTTTAAAATTGTGCTAATTTTTTCTGTTCTGTTTTTGCCTCTCTTGATCTGCCAAGCAGTTGAATTTTTTGATATGATAGTCTCAGAATAAATAAAATAAAACTTCAAGAAAATCTTGAGTAAATCAAGCAACAATACAAAAGTTCCTAGCTAATTACAGAAGAGAGAGTAAGAAGATTGATGTGCTCAGAATCACAGTTTGATTTCCTTATTTCATGACTCAATAATTAGCAACCACAGGCAGTGAAATTTATGTATTGAAAGAGACTAAGGGAACTGACATTATATCTATAATTACAGTGGTGTCTCTGATTTTAAATATCTTGTTAAAAAACAGTAACTATTTCAGTTATTAATCCCCTGTTATCTTTTTACCTTTGATTTTATTGCAATAACTACTTTAAAGTGATATTTATGCAGTTCTGTGTTAATACTTTTAAAATGATTAGCTTTACATGAACTCTTCTGAGACATACTATTTGAGAATATGTTAAAACATAAAGCTCATGCATATAAACCATGCATATGCATTTTCTCTACTCACTTTTACATAACTAATATTGGCAATTCAGAACTTCCTTAAAGAATTTTAGGTTAATGTATTTTAGCATTTTATCAAAACTTGAATTCAACCTCTAAGAAGATAATTTTGATATTTATTTCTTAAAGAATTTTATATTAAATTGCCATCAGGAAATCAATTTGGACTACTCAGAAACTCTGTTCCCTCTAAGTTACCTCACCTTTCTAATTTTTCTGATGAAGAATCTATTAGTAAATAATTATAGAAAATTTACTCTAAAAGAATTATAGTAAAGTTATAGAAAATGAAACATGGATACAGAATTATTTTCTTTCTTTAGTATTTACACCTTTCTAAAGTGATATGATTTCCTACAAACTGGTTCTTAAATCAGACCACCTTAAGGCAAAGAATTACATGTGCAATAGATATTGCCTCTGCTGAGAACTTCCATGATGCCCTTATTTAAGAGAATGCAGGATATGGATAATGAAGAGGTCTCATCTAACAATATAGATTTAGAATGGTTGGACATGGAAGCAACCTAAATGCCCCAAAACAGATGACTAGATGAAAAAAATGTGGTGCATATTCACAATGGAATATTACTCATCAATTAAAAATGACAAATTTGATGATTTTATGACAACATGGATGTACTTAGAAGAAATCATATTTATCAAAAACAAGTCAAAATGAAAAAGACAGAATCCAAATGGTTTCACTAATATATGGTATATTGTGAAAAAATAAACAAAAGCCTTGAGGAAAAGTCAAAACAAGCTAAGCACCAAACTGAAGCACACAACTTTAAGCAGGAGGGAAAGGGGGTGGGAATGGAGGGGTAGATGGGGGGTTGTAAATCCCTGGGATTACAATGGTGTGAAATTCATATATAAATAAAGAAAAAAATAAACTGTAAAAAAAAGATGTTTTATTTTATAATTTTAATTTTATTCATACTTTAGATTTTAAAGTATAGGCAAATGGTTATTGGAGAGCTTCCCCCCAAACCCCCATTGATGACCCCTCTGTTCACTCTTGGTCCCTCTTGTTGTTTTTGTTTATTTGTTTGTTTTTCCTTTTTTAAAAATTTAATTTATCTTAAATTTGCTTATTTATGTGTATTTATATTTATATTACATTACTGCATTATTGTGTACCCCGGGGCTTTCCCACTTCTCTAACACCTGTTAACCATCCTGATCTTTTGTCCTCATCACCTTCCCTACCTTCTTCACCCTCCTCCTCTCCTGCTCCATTGTTCAGTCCCATTGGTTGTTTTTAATTTTTCTTGTTCATTTGTTTGTTTATCCCTATATCCATCATAGAATGGGATTATTTGAATTTATAAAGAAATTTTATAATTATAATATTTGGAGAAAAAGCATGAGCCCAAACTTTCTGTGATAAATTGAAAATAAATGATGGAAAAGAAGGAACTAGCAGTTATTGGTTACAAAGCCCAATAATGGGGGGCGGGGGGAGAGCTTACAATACATAGATTGTGATGCATTGTTTACTTTTAATAGAATTTTGACTTTTTTCTTTCAAAGATTAATTTATTTAAAATTCCTTAGTTATATTTATATTCATAAAGGACTATAATAAATGTCTCTCTCTTCATGGTTCTGTTCCAATACTAGTTAAAAACATTTGCTTTATTTGGCTCAATTACTGTTGATTGTTCTATTAGTAATAGTTGTGTCTGAAATTTAGGAAATATATGTTTCATTCAAAAAATTTTTACTACAAAGTTGTCAATTTTGAAAACATGCTTTATACTTTATATTTATGCTTTAATGCATATATACAATGACTATGACATAATGATTATAATGATTATATGATATATGATAGGGAATCATTTTAAGATATAGATTAATCCATTTATTGATTTTCCAGAAGGTCATGAAATTATGCTTATGTAAAATTTAATCTTGAAGAAGTACTGGTTAGTCAGTAATATTCTTAAACAACCCTTCCCAAAATGTTGACACTTTTTCATTGCTCTGGAGGTGATTCTGGCAGTTAAAACTTCCCAGTAGGTCTGCTAGGATACTCAGGCTAAAACGATTTTGCCTTGCACTGTGGTTCTTAAGATAATGAACATTTCAGTTGCTTATATATTTTATGAATATCTCCAAGCTACTGTTCTTCCATGGTAAATGTCACTGGTAACTTTCTACATAAACCTTTCTGTTGCCCACATGTGAGAAGTTCTGTTAGGGCAAAGAATCTAATCTTAGTGAATGTCATTAGTAGCTGAGTATGAATATCATCCTCCTGTCTCTAGAATTTCAAGCATGTAATTGACATTTTATCCAATAATAACAAATACTTTCACAGCAAATAGTTGTGCTATGAAGAAGTCTGTCTTTGTAGATAAATGAATGGACAACTTGCTATTGTTGCTCCTTGTTAGGCTCTTTTGTACACCTCCCTATCCTACTTTAATTTCCAGGAGACATACATTAGCAAATTAAGATGCAGACGATCAATAACACATTTTTGTGTTTATTTTTATTGGTGAGTTCTGTTTTTATCTTTAATTATTGTTTCAATGTTATATGTATTTGTTGAGCCCTCCTCAAATCATTTTGGTTGTTGGTATTTTTTTTTCTTAAAAATAAACTGATCAAACAGGCCAGGTTATAATCCACTCAAAGCTGAAATAAAAACAAGTCTACTGAAAAGAGATCCTTTCTCTCCATCTTGAAAAATGGATGTATTAATCACTGTAAGAATGAAAGTCATAAGGGAGAAAAGGGTGATTTAGAAATCAAGATGGGAGATGACAGAAAATCATTAAAAAAATCAATATGTTTAAATGATGAAAGATCAAAGCATCAGACTTCTAGGAATTGTACAAATAGCAAATAGAGTAATTTGGTTTTCAAAAAGCAGTATAGTTGTACTCTTGGGGAAAGCATGCCATGAGGGTAACCACATGACATTGGAGAGTCTGAATAAAATTCAGCATTTTGCAGAGAGTGGAAATGGTGTGAGGTCCGGGAAAAATAGGAAATTGTGACAGATTACAGCATTCCATCTTAAAGTCTTGCTGATAATAGTGCATTACAAAATCTGTATCTCTATGTGTGTTGGTGAGTATATGATATGTGTTTGTACATGTGCTTATTCAGAAAGAGAGCTAGAAAGATCTAATTATGAAGGCTTGCACTAGCTGCTGTTTTTAAGATAAATAGATATATTTAAAACCAGTGTTTTTAATTTTAGGATTATAGTCAAGACAAATTGATAGATTCTCACAAATAAATTTGCATGTTAATAGTGATCTTGATTTTCTTACACTGGCCTTAAAAGAGAAACAATCCAACTACTCACAATTCAAAAATGGATAAGAAAATTGGTATTTATTAGATATATTAATTCTATGTACTTTGGTTATATGCATTTCACAACCTATGAAACTCACCACAGCAAAAGAAATGTTAAGCAAATAGTGAACTCTAATAAAGAATATGAGCACTGAGACATATTGGAGTGAGATACACAAATGTCTGAAACATAAAAATTGATGGCTGACTACAGGAAAATTGATAGCTACAGAGAAGAAATGGACAACAACATAAGCATGACAAAATGATAATTATAGAATTTAAGTGATGGGGCTATATATATATAATCACTGGCCTATTATCTAAAGTTTTATATATTTTAGTATGTTAATGATAAAATGCCAACCATGCATTAAGCACAAAAGTAAGCTTTATGTTTACCTTTATATTAGTGTGTATAGAATACAAATAACAAGAAGGAATCTTAAGACATAATATTAAGTGAAAGAAATTGACTCAAAGACAAATGTTATGAAGATCAAGAGTGGGAAAAACTAATGCATGCTGATGTAAACAGACAGTTGTTCCTATAATGGTCATGATGACCTGAAAGATGGTGAGAGGAATTTTGGAGGGTTTAAATGTGATTGCAGTGGTGAGAACATGTATATATACCTGATCAAAACCTATTGCTTCCAAAATTAAATAAGAACTCAAAAAATAAGAACATCTTAAGATGTTCTCTTAACATCTAAAATGCAGAGTTGATTCATTTGCAAAAAAACTTTTGGAAAAGTGTTCTAAATGAAAGAGTTCTAAGTAGACTCAAGAGAGAAACATCAAATAATTAGCAACAGAAAGAGTTCAGTTACAGACAACTCTTGATATAAACCATTGTAATATCTTACAATATTTAAATATGCATATTTATGAATTACCTATTAAATACTCAAGTTTAAACACAGTGATATAAGTGTATTAAAATTTCTTTTTTATGATAATGCTTATATATAATTTAATATATCAAAAGTACATTTTATAATTGTTATAAGATGCATGAAAATTATAAGAGAATTAAAACTAGAAGATATTAGATACATTTTTGAAATAGATAAGAAATAAGTTATTATAATTTCTAGGAAAAAAGTTATGGAAATTTCTCTGACTTAGCAATGCCATTATTAGGTATGTATTCAAATGACAAGAACAATCTACTATGAAAAGATCTACCTGCTCTGATATAAATGGCAGCACTGTTTGCAATTGACAAAACAGATTGTGAGGTCATTATGCTAAATGAGATCAATCAAAATGTGAAAGACATATTTCATATGGTTTCACTCATTTGAGGAATATAAATATCCAAGAAACAATTGCATACAAACAATAGAAGAAATATAAAATTGACTTGGCAAAAAGAAGATAAAGGTTACCAGAGGGAATATGTGGTGTGGAGGGTTTTGTGGAGGGAGGCAGATATGACAAGGGCATGGGTTGCTTGGTGAAACAGAATGAATAAGAAAATAATATATATCAAGTAGAAACATTATAAAAAGATAAAAGAAAAGTAGTAAATTGTAAACTTCAGAACATCCTATAGATGCATAAGTATTAAATATTAAGCATAATTTGTATGTAACTTTCTTTGAAATGTCTAAAAAGTAAAATGAATTGATATCTGAATAGATGGGGGAAAAGGTACAATAGCATGATAAGATAAATATAGTAACATGAATGTTGGATACTACACTTAAGCTAAAAATAAGTCAGCTACATGCACTCATATTAATTAATTAAAAAATAAATATTACCAGACTAGGTTCAAAAGATATTCAAAAAATATTCAATTTACAAACAGTATACTTTAAATAGAAGGAAACAGAATGAAAGAAATGGAAAACAAAGAAATTTTTAAAAAATTCTTACGTTTGAAGCATTGCTCTAAGTTATTTAAACTCTGTGAAGTGGTTACTTCATCTCTACAATGAAGTTCAAAGTTATGCAAAAATCTTAATGCAACAATGAAATTATACTGGTTAAAATCAGAATGCTAAATAATTATGTTGAATACTTACTACATCTCAAGCATCATTATAAACTCTCACTTATATTAATAATGCAAACTCAAAGCATCTGGGCTATTATCTTGCACCTATCACAGTTGAGAAATCAGAGGTTCAAATAGTTTGCAAAGTTTGGTAGCAGAGACATGATTTTTAGCCAGCAATTTCATAAATGCTTCATTCTTCACAGTTACAAAAATTATGATTTTTCTAAATACAAATGACAATGAGATTAGAAAAGAAAGTAAGTATATTTGAAAATATTGTTTTTGTAGTCAACTTTTAGAAAGTTCACCTAAAAGTTATATATATATATTGTTATTGTTCTTTTGTTTGTTTATTTTATTTTATTGCTTAGGGAAACAACTGACCTCAAACTAAGGAATCATCATTTATTTCTAATTATCTTCTAAGTTCATGAAATTGCTTTCTGTTTTCATTGTTTAGGAAGTGGATGCACTGCTGTATTTGAACATGATCAGGCTAAAATTTGAACTCTGGAGTCTAAGAGGCATCATTGGATGATCAGAATTTCAGTGTATTGTCATTAGCTCATCAATCCATTGGAATGAACTCACTAAGGAAAATCTGTTGTTTCATGTTATCTATTGTTTAATAATATTTAATATTAGTTAATATTGTTTAATATTATTATTGTTAATCAATAGAGTTATTTTGCAAGCCAACTATACTATGTTCTACATAATCATGTAAATTATTGTTTTGGTCTATTCATTCTGTGTAGTGGATTATATTTAAAATAATTATTTACTTGTTGTCAAGGTTTAACTGCAAAGGCATATAGTAATTGTCTTATGGTAGATATCAAATACACAGAAGTTATCAGGCTTATTTTAAATCATGTGTCTCCCAAATTGTTCAGTCTCATCTTTAGGAAAAGT
This sequence comes from Uropsilus gracilis, assembly GCA_004024945.1. Lineage (NCBI taxonomy): Eukaryota > Metazoa > Chordata > Mammalia > Eulipotyphla > Talpidae > Uropsilus > Uropsilus gracilis. The sequence continues at coordinate 10,464 of PVHY01027419.1, forward strand.
TTATATCATAAGCCATGATTAAAAAAATAAATAAATAAACATCCCTGAGCACGGAGATTGATGTGAAGAAACACTGATTACTTTCTCAGAATATTGTATTAAACAATTTTACCACTGTTGGATGTCAAACAAATGAGCACTGCTAAACTCTTTTGCATTTTATAGAAACATAAACCACACTAGAGTGCAATATCATGTCAGTATCAATATGTCAGCATTAATCTATAGGTTTACATGTTACTTGAATATCTATCTGCATACTGGTACTGTATTCCTATGAAAAGTTGGTGATTTAGATCATCATTTAACAGACTTTAATATCCTATAATTTTTAAAGTCTTCAACCTTAGAAGCATATGTCAAATTGCATACCATAATACTCAATGATTAATTATGGAAAAATTTTTATAAATGCCTAGAGCATAGATTTTAGTTTCCCAGTCCAAATATAATTTTCTTCTCATCCATATAATAATAATCAAAAAAAAAAAAAAAAAGAGCTCACCTAGTATAATGTAACAAAGCTGTGTATGATTGAGCTAACTTTTTGAAGAGGTGGGGTAAGAGAGTTACACATAGAGGGGAAAATGTGTGAAATCTATAAATGGGGAACAACTTGGCATAGTGAAATTAAAAGTCTATCCTGCATGCAGGTATAGTGGATTATAAGTAAACCAGAAAGTATTGAAGAAGAAGAGGTCAGAGGAATTATTTTGAAGAGTTGAGCTTGATCTTGTTTGCTATGGCAAGAAAATTGGATAAGTTATTTGAAGGTTTAAAAAAGTGATAGTAGAGTGAAATGGTTCAGGACTTAAACATCTAATTCTGGCTTCTGTGAGATTTCATTTTAGTACTTGGATAGAGCATTGAATATCTGTTGCAGCAAGAATAGCAAAATATGCTGACTTCTTGGGATAGCAACAGGGAATGGCTAGAAAGATGAGGTATTTTTTTTAAAAGTTTAGGATCATAAACAGTAGAACTGCTGATGAAAACTATGTTCAAGTTTAAGAAAAGAAGGAATTCATATTTGATGGCTGCTCTGGGTCTTGGTCAACTGGTTAATTGGGTTAATCAAATGTACTAGAAAGAAAAGCTCTCAGGAAGGACTGGGTTCTGCTCAGGAAAAGGAGCTGAATTATTTACATTTTTAGTAAATATTTGTGAGATAGTTTTTAAACTCAGATGTATAATGATACCTCTTGGTAGTTTCTATAAAAAAGACCTTTTTCACTATCATGATGTTTTTCTCTTTTACATTGAGGTTTTCCATATTGCTTTAGAAATTCACATTTATCAATTCTAGTTTCTAGTATGGTCCAAATTCTAATCCTAGGTACTAGAGAACTGTACATGAAGGAATCTATATTTTTGACAAAAATTCTGGTATATTCTAGTATTTTTAAATTACAACTTTTCTAATGCTAGTACAATATTTTAAAATACATATACATTCAGTTATTTATGCTTAGTGTCAAAAATCAGTTTTCCTCAACCATTCCCCATTTGTTTCCTAACCAGTGAAACAATTCTGATTATTCCATCCTAATCAAGCCTGACCCCATATGGGCAGTATCAAAATATAAGCATTGATGCCATTACCTGTGTCTGGAAAAACACAAAGGCCTAAACAGAATAAGGGTGCTCTTATTTTGTTGCAAATCCCAGGTGGGGAAGAGAAAATGTGTCCCTAAGAGGGTGTGTAGAGGGAAATTGGAGCCTTTGGCTTTTAGGAAAAAATATTTTAAAAATGATAAAAAAGGAAAGGAGCAGAGACTGAGTAAAGAGAGACTTTTGGGGAGAGGAGAGGCATGAGAATGGCAGGTCGATAGCTTGAGTGATCAGGCTGGGCACAAGCCCCCTGGAAGAGTGGCAAGAAGACATGGTGGCTGGTAGAAGAGTGACTGTTGTGGAGAGTGTGACAGTGTAACAAGGTGGCATAGTGAGCTGGTACCTGGAGATGACCAGGGATTTGAAAAGCTGATTTGGGATCAGCATTTGTTGCAGAAGTTTGAAGAGCCTTGGAGAAGCTGAGCAGTTTGAAATGCTGGAAAGAGAAGAAGCAAAGAGAAGACATTTAAAGAAAGACTGGACTTTGCTGAATGCTGCCTCAAGTTTGGAGGGGCAAAGGGACGCCATCATGAACATGTGTCTTTGGGACCTTTGGGACTAAAAATGAATGGTGACGGATAAGATAACTGACCACTTGTGGTTTTAAGGACTTTTTGTTTTTCCTGTTAATTTTCCTCGTAAACAAAACCCTATTGTTAAGTTGCATTTTGACTGGCAACTGCTAAGCACGGGTGGTATGAACCTTGAGGGAACCTGGGTGGCGGAAGCCGCATTTTAAGTCTTGCTTTTTGTTCTATGACTTGTTTGGATTGTAAGTTTCTGTCCCTTTTGCACCTGGATTTCACTATAGCATACTATATTGGCTTGCTTGCATATATATATATATATATATATATATATATATATATTATATATATATATATAATTTAGTGTTTTTCAATTAAAAAAATGAAAAAATGAAATCCTCCCCTAACCATATGTTTATCTAATTATTTGTAGACATATGTTTTCAGATTTTGTATATCTTTTTAAAAATTAAGCAAATAAGTGAAATATATTGTTATATCCTCTCTGTTTCTTAAATAAGAATAATGGGAAAGATAATAAACATATTACAAAACTAGTTACATTGGGCACCACTTATATATTTTTGAGTCACTATATTTTATGCTTAACTGATCATGTTTCTTAGAATGCTGCTTTCTGAAAGGCAAGTTTGGGGCTGATTACTGAAAAGTTGAGGGAACTAAGATATTGTCATATAATATGTTGTGATATATAAGATGTGATATAAAAGGTGTTGATAGTTAAGATGTCAATAGAAAAATAAATTTTCAAAGTTTTGAGCTTAAAATTATTTCTCATTGGTTGCAAATAGTCTCAATGGTAAGTTGAAGATATACACATCAAGGTGTCACATTTTAATTTAACATTTAAAATTTTAATAATATAATAAAATGATAAAAGGACAAATCATATATGTAATTAGTTTATTTTTAAATAATCAATTTGGGACATTTAATTTTCATGTACTAGTAGTCATTTTGTGCTGTGACTAATAAGGAAAGCAATAGCTCATGCAAATATTGTTGTTTTGTAGTAACATGGGTTTACTGCATTGTGTTTATTTAGAGATACAGGATTAACAACAGTACAACCACCACCTCACATACAAAGTTTCATTTTTTTTATAGAGAGACGTTGTGAGTTGGGAAACCCTGTCACGTTTTGTCCTTGTCTATAAATTGATAAAAACTGAAAATGTCTTTTCAAATGAATTACAATTAGTTATAATTATAGTTTATATTTCTTAAAGATATATTGACAGTATAATTGTCATATAAAACAACTGACTTCAGAGTTGAACTTATTTATGTTGTTATGTTTCAACACTTCCCCCAATTTGTGATAGAAATACAATATTTGTATTTATTTGCTCTGCCTCATGAAAACTTAACTCCCTCTATTTTTTAAGAGAACAGAAATATAGTTGTCAATTGAATAATTGAAATAGTTTTAAATTTTAAACTATTTGAATACAGCTATCAGAAAAAAAATTTCTTACTTTTCTCTAAATATTTCCTTTGTATGCAGTGTAGCATTTTTTTGGTAACTTGACAATTCAGTTTTTATATCTAACTCTAGTTTGCACATACATAGACAATTAATTGTCCAAAGTATATTTTTTTACTGCAAGTGTAGTATATTGTCTTTCCTAAAATTGACATTTATGGAAATCAGGTTCACCTCTTTAATTATTAGCACTTTCTTTACAAACTAAACTTAGAATAAGTATTAAAAACTTGACTTTTAAAAAGTTTATTATAACTAACATTTTTATCCACTGCAGAAATTGCCATTTGCCAGATTTATCTAACTTACATGCTTTCTCCAAAGCAACACCAAAACATAAAATGCTCATATGAAAGTATCAGTAAAGAAGCTTCTAAGTCTGATGTATCCTGAACAGGAACAAATTCATTGAAGATATTTCAGAATTCTGTAAAATATCTGTAAAAGTGAAAAAAAATCTTACAAAAATTTAGTATCTATAAAAATCTGTTATATAAGAAGTATTGCATTCTGTGTGAGTAAACAACTATTTGGCCCACATGGGGATGGTTAGAAAACAGAAGAAACCAGTTACAATAGGTAAAGAATATGCACTCATGTTCATTGCAGTATGTTTTTATGATAGTTGAGCTATGAAGTAAATTAAGTACCTAAAGATAGATGAGTGAACTAGGAAGATGGGGCATACAAATAATCTCAGCGTGAATGAAACAGATGAAGATTATGTTGAATATAATAAATTGGAAAGAGAAAGACTCTTACCAGCTGATACTACTTACATGCAGAATATAGAGAAATGAAACAAAGGGTGAGATAAAACCAAACTAAGAACAAACTCTTCAGACATTGCTGTAGAACTGAGGTTATCATAGGGGAAGGCAGATGGAAAACATACCAGGGAAGGGATATAATGTACTAAGAAGAAGGAATTTCATCACCTGGTTGTAAGTATGGTGAAGTACACCACACCATACTTGAAGGTGAAGGTGAAGATATCATACAAAAATGCATATAAAATATTGTAAAGTGATGCTAACACAATAAAATAATAAAAGCACTTTTGCTGAACTGGGGATTCTGTAATTTTTAAGTAAATCTCCTAGAAATTGTTGTTGAGGATCTGCTTTACTGGAATTCCCAAAGTATATTACATTCAGACCTAGGGAATTTGACAGTATGCACAGTTCTTACACCATGTCACAGATTTAAGAGTCCCCAACACTTATAAGACTACTTAGTGGTCAAATGTGACATTTGGAAAAATATGGAAATAGAATTGTGGTGATCTTGAAGTCCATATTATTAACTTTCACTAGGATAAAATTGATTACTAGCATTGCATTTTACTCTATTCACCCATAAAGTTGATTTAATATAACCATACTACTGAAGGTGTTGGGCTAGTCTGAAAAGCAACTTACTTGCATAACGATATTTTAAAAAGTAAAATAACATTGCATTTATGTTTTACATGAATACCTTTTATTAGTTTTAGATTTGTCTTTTGTTTTTTAAGAATACTGAAAAATGGAGGCTATGAATTGTGAGGGAAAAATGACAAAACCTAAGAGTCAATCACAAGATAAAGCCAAGAATGAAATGGCATGTTCAGGGTTGATTATGAACAGTTGAATAAGAGTGGACAGGGAGGGGTGGTGGTGGGTGACCCTCAGGGACTGAAATGATGTGAAATATATATAAATAAGTTTTAAAAATTAAAATAAAAACAGTTGAATAAGAATAGTGGAACAGAAGACTTTGAGATGTAGAACTCAATATTAAAGTGGACTCAGTATAAACAAAGTCACATTCTGTATGATGTGTAATAAAGTGTTCTTATGTATTAACAGAATGATATTAAAAAGGGGATATTTTAAGGGTACACAGGTAAGATGAAAGAAAAATTAAAACATGTTTATTTCTATTTATTTAAAGATACAAGTCTTATATAATATTATGGCTTATCCACCAATATTTCAGGAGACCATGTAGTTGTCATGGTGAACTTCAAGTAAATGCTTCAATGTCTTGCAGTCTTGTTATTATTTCCATTCCTCTGTGATGAGGCTGGCTAATGTTTGGAATGTTGTCTATTTCCATAGAGCAAAACAAAGCTGATTGCCCTTTAAAGCAATTAAATCTATAT
>PVHY01027420.1:0-16396 GCA_004024945.1 Uropsilus gracilis
CTGTTACCCCACATACATACTGCCTGAAATCTCAACTGCCCCAGAAGTGTGCTAAGGAATTCTGCCCTGAGCCCAGGATGCTTTGGGATGCTCAACTCTTACTTCTGGCCTTACTGGACAATCACACTTTAATTCATCAGCAATATATGTCACTTTTACCTCTGTGAAGTCTCATTTCTGTAGTTACTTTTCTTGTTTGGAAACCTTTTACCTCTTGCCAACATAGCAGAAGCTTCCTAACTAATTTGTTTATCATATATCTGCAATAATTATTTTTCTAAAACAACTCTGATTATATTTCTCTTTAGATCAAAATCCTTCAATAATTCTGAATTTTCACTGCTTGAAAGATCTGTCTCAACATTGTTACATAGGAATTCAAAAGCACCTATAACCAACAGTATGGTTGATGTCATCTTCCAAACCATCTTTCCTGCGTGATTTCACTTTCCAAACTACCACCATGCTTCTGTAAATGAGTCTAGTTGCTGACCTCTGATCACATCTTACAGGCTCTTATTCTACTACTATTATTTTCACTATGCCTCCACCTGAAATCACCTTTCTTTCCACATACCCAAAATTTATAATATGCTTATATAATCAGCATAAGTTTTTTCCATTCCTCCTATAAATAGTATAACCTGAAAAGATACTCTGTTCTTCTGAAATCCTCCACACTTGTTATAATTATTTTGTGATTAAGATTAAAGTATATTATGATCTCTCCTTTCTGTCAATATTGTCTCTCTTGTTCTTATATTAATTTCTTTCCCTCCAAGATAGGATCATTTTTATATACTTGACTGCACACCAAACAGTGTATATAGCATGATCAAAAATAAGTAACTGAAAGAATGTATGGGACAAGAAAATTCAATAAAGCTAGCTTTTTATGTGACAATTGGTCCTTTTAATGGTTATCATTATAGAAGTTCTGTATAATACAGCAATTAGTAGTCACATATGAGTTCTTAAATTAAAATTCACATCAGAAGCCTTGCCTACCAGCAGGCAGCAAAAGGGGTGCCTGCCCGGGGTCCTGGGCCTTTGTAGTTTCTTTGCCAGCGGGGATCCAAGGCAGTGTGGAACCCTGGGTAGGCCTCCTGAACCCACCTGGGTTCAGGAGCCTGGGAGGGGGGATCCAGGTGGGGTTTTAGCCCCTTCCACCAGTGGATGGTTGCACAGCACAGCCATCTGCAGCCTGGATGAACTGAGGCATAGTTCAGCCGAGACCCTACCCCAAGAGGGCTTGGGTCTGTGCCTGCCTGGCCATCTGGACCCCACCCCCATGCAGGGAGGAGCCAGTGCCCCCATACAGGGAGGAACTGGCACATGGGCTGGGGCGGGGGTGGAGGAAAGCCCCTTCCATTTCACTCTCACTCCAGCTAATCTTCAGGAGGAGGAAGAACATTAATAATACAAACCCCATCATAGAATGGGTGAGGAACCAGGTTAAAATACAACCCACAAGTCTAAGCTGGATACAAGATGGAATATCGAGAAAACCAGTGCATGCGAGACTGGAGAAACAACTATGGAAATACAATGTCATGAATCCACACCTATGCGCTCACCAGGTCTGGAAGAGCTAAGACCTCACTTCTGAGATGCCTTCTAGGAGAGCAAGGCATCCGTTCCCACACCATGAGAGGGGAAGACCAGAATGGAGATATCGACCCCACAGCAAAGCTGCAAACTGAAGCAGAGGAGATGATCTACAACAGCCATTCACAGATGTCTGTATCCACAGAGAGACATCTGTGGATGACACTGACACTGGCCGGGGGTGAAGCCTCCTAAACCAGATGCCAGAAGCATAAGTTAAAACAGCAAAACAACAGAGAAGGGATTGGAGAAGACAGCCTGCAACATACAAAACATGGACAAACCACAAATAAATATAGACTAGCTGCCCAACACAAGGTTAACACTGAAAACCTACCAGCATGTTTCACCTGGTCCCAAGAACATAGTCCTTTACCCAATGAAAAGACACTGCCACAGAAAAGAAAGAGACTAATGAGAAGCTAATGGACTTAACACAGACTAGCAAACAACAAAGAGAGGAGTTTGAGTGAATGGAGAGGGTGCCTGAAGGAGGGGGTGGTATCCCAAAAACTATTTACTGAAGTTGTGAATTAAAGAATAAAAATAAGTGAAAGTAATTAAAAAAAAATAAAAGCCAAATTTCAAGCACTCAGTAGCCACTTATGGCTAGCAGGTATCATTTCGGCAATGCAGATTACAAAATATTCCTATCACTAAAGAAAGTTCTAGTAAAAAAGACCTTTTATTTTTACAACAGACTTTATCCTAATGATAAAGAAGCAGCCTCAACCTGGTCCAACTTGTTTGAGTCAGAGAAGGTTTGTATCAGTTTGAGTCCCCTACACCATTTTGAAGAGTCTCAAATCAGTTTCAGATTGATTTCAGCTGGCTTGAACCAGTTTAAAACCAGTTTGAACTGGTTTTTGAACTGGTTCAGACTGGCCTGAGCCAGTTTAAAAAAGCTTGAGATGGTCTGAACCAGTTTGAGCCGGTTCTAGCTGATTTGTGGCTGATAGAACCAGCTTGAGCTGGTTTGAGTTGGTCAGAATCAGCTTGAACTGGTCTGAACCGGTTCGAGCTGGTTTGAGCCTGTTTGTGCCAGACAGAACTAGCTTGAGCCAATTTGAACTGGTTTGAGCCAGTCAGAATCAGCTTGAGCTGGTCTGAACTGGTTTGAGATGGTTTGAGATGGTTTGCACTGTACAGAAACAACTTGAGCTGGTGTGAACCAGTTTGAGCCAGTCAGAACCAGCTGGAACCAGTTTGAACCAAATTGAGCTGGTTAGAACCAGCTTGAGCTGGTCTGAACTGGTTTGAGCCAGTTTTAACCAGTTTGCACCAGAGAGAAACTACTTGAGCTGATTTGAACCAGTTTGAGCCAGTCAGAACCAGCTTGAACCAGTTTGATTCATTCAGAAACAGCTTGACCAGCTCGAACTGGTTTGAGTCAGTCAGAACTGGATTGACTTAACTTGAACTAGTTTGAGCCAGTCCTCAAAGGTTTGAACCAGCTTGAACAGGTCAGTCAGAGCTGCTTTGAAACAGTCTGAGCCAGTTTGAACAGTTTAGAGTCACTCAGAATGGTTTTTGAGCTGGCTCAAATGCTCTGAACTGGATTGAGCTGGCTCAAAATGGTCTGAGCCAGTCAGGGAAGATTTGAGCCGACTTGCACTGGTCTGAACAGTCAACAATGTTTTCAGCTGACTCGGAATAGTCAGTCAGAACTGGTTGGAAGGGGTGCGAGCCTGATCAGAAACAGTTTCATCCAGCTTGAAATGGTTTTAGCCAGTCAGAAACAGTTGGACCCAGCTCAACCTAGTGTGAGAGCCCTTCAGAAATGGTTCGAGGCAGTCAGCTGGCTCAATCAGCTCCACATGGTTTGAGCCAGTCAGACACAGTTTGAGCTGGCTTGAACCGGTTTGAACCAGACAGAGCTGTTTTGAGCTGGATCACTATTACCTGAACAGGACTGAACTAGCTCTATGTGGTTTGGACCAGTCTGATTTGGCTCCAAAAGTCTGAAAGCATCTGAAGCAGCCTCAGCCTGTTCTAACTGGTTTGAGCCAATCAGAGAAAGTCTGTACCAGTTTGAGTTCCCTCCACCATTTCAAACCGGCTAAAGCTGGTTTTCTCTGGCACAAAACACCTCGAACTGGTTCAAACTGGTTCATACCTTTTCAAGCTGGTTCAAACCCAATCAGGCCAGTCCTGAAAACAGCTCCATCCAGTTCAAATCGGTTCCAAGATGGATCAAGCCATTTTGAAACGTTTCAAACCAGTTCCAGCCGGTTCAAACCAGTTTCAGCCAGATGAAACCAGATCAAGCTGGTTTAAGCCAGATCTAAATGGTTCAAGCCATTTCAAACCAGTTTAAACTGGATCAACCAGTTCAAATCGGTTCAAGCCAGTTCTAGCCAGCTGAAATCAATCTAAAACTGATTGACACCCCTCAAAAGGGTGGAGGGGACTCAATCTGGTGCAAACCTTTTCTGGCTGGCTCAAACCAGTTTGACCAGACTGAGGCTGGTGCCAATGTTTTCAGACCTTTGGAGCCAACTCCAAATGGTCCAAATGAGATAGAGCCAGCTCAGTCCCATTCAGATCATATCAAGCCGGCTCATAACAGCTCTGTCTGGCTGACAATACTTCAAGCCACCTCAAACTGTTTCTGACTGGCTCAAACCATGTGAAGTTGATGGTAGCCAGCTCTGCCTGCCTTGAAACATTTCAGAAGGGCTCTCACACTAGTTTGAGCCTGGTACAACCTTCTCTGACTGGCTCAGAACAGTTCAAGCTGGGTGAAACTAATTCAGAACAGTTTGAATCAGCACAGACCAGTTCTGAATGGCTCGAACCTGCCGAACAGGCTCAAGCTGGTCCAATCCCTTTCTCATGGCCACTACGAATTGACTCAAACCGTTTTTGAATGTCTCAGATGAGATTCAGGCCAGATCAATGTGGTTCAGACCAGTTACAATCAGTTGAGTTGGCTGAAATCGTTTCTGAGTGGCTCAGTCAAATTGGAACTGGCTCAAATCACAAGCAGCCAAATAGGACTGAGCAGTTATGTGCATTGCTGACTAGCTCAGACCAGGTTGACGCACAGTTTTCCAGACTGTCTCAGACCCGCTTGAGCCAGCTCGAACCTCTTGTGAGGCGTTTCAGCCAGTGAAGCATGGTTCTGTGCCTCGCAGCTCTTCCATCTGGCTCAAATGAATTCAAAGCAGTTGTGAGTGTCCCATTCGAGCCACTCTAACGTATTATGACTGGCTCAAATCAGCTCAAGCCAACTTAACCTGGTGCTGACTAACTCAAGCCAGTTAGGCCTGGCTCAAACTAGTTCAAATGACTCAGGCCAGTTTGAAGTGCCTCAAACCAGCTGAAACCTGTTAAAGCCGGTTCAATTTAGTTCAAACTGCTTCCAGGCGGTTCTACCTGGTTCCAGCTGGTTTAAATATGTTCAAAGAGTTTCCAGCCAGTTTAAATAGGTTCAAAATGGATCCAGTTGGATCAAGCCGTTTAAAACCAGTCCCAATGGGTTCAAACTGGAACAAGATGGTTCAATCCAAATCAAACTGGATCAATTCAGTTCCAGACAGATCAAACCAGTTCCAGCTGAATCAAATGGTTGAAACTGGCTCAAACTGGTACCACGGGATAAAACCGGTCCCAGCCAGTTAAAACCAGTTACAGCCAGATCAAACCGGTTCAAACCAGTTCCAGCCAGAGCAAATTGTTTCAATGTGTTTCCAGCTGGATCAAACTGGTTCAAGCTAGATCAAAACAATTCAGGCTGGTTAAGTCAGTTCAAGCTGGATCAAACTGGTTCCAGCCAGATCACACCAGTTCCAGCAGGTCCAAACTGGTTCCATCTGGATCCAACCATTTCTACCCGGTTCAAACAGGGTCCAGCTGTTTCAAATTGATTCCAGCCAGTTTAAACCTGGTAAAGCTGGGTCCAGGTGGATCAGACCAGTTCAAACTGGTTCCAGCCAGGTCTTGTGAGTGACCCATTTGAGCCACTCTAACTTTTGATGACTGGCCCAAATCTGGTTCCAGCTGGATCAAACCGGTTCATCACGGTTCAAACTAGTTCCAGCCTGTTCAGACTGGTTCCTACCCAATCCTACCGGTTCCAGCTAGTTCAAACTGGTTCCAGCCAGAGCAAACCGGTTTCAACCAGATCAATCTGGTTCATACCAGTTCCAGTCAGAACAAGCTGGTTCAAATGGTTCTAGCCAGTTCCAGCCGGTCCAAACTGGTATCAGCCGGGTCAACCCTGTTCAAACCGTTCAAGCTGATTCAAACCAGGTCAAGTCAGTTCAAACAGGCTTAAGTCAGCTGAAATCAACCTAAAGCTGATTGAGACCCCTCAAAAGGTGGAGGGGATGGAGTCTGGTACAAACCTTTCTTGACTGGCCCAAACCATTTTGAACAAGCCGAGGCTGGTGCCAGTGGTTTCAGACCTTTGGAGCCAACTCCAAATAGTCCAAACCAGATAGAGCCAGCTCAGTCGCGTTCTGCACAACTCAAGACATGTGTCTGGCTCAAACTTGTTCAAGGAAGCTCAAACTGTGCCTCACTGTCTCAAACCATGTAGAATTGTTTGCGCCATCTCTGACTGCCTGGAACCATTTCTGAAGGACTCTCACACTAGTTCTTTTTGACTTCTTGAAACCATTTCCAGCTGAAACCATATCTGACTGACACACACCATTTTGAGCTAGCTGAAACTGTTTCTGATTGGTTCAAGCAAGTTTGAGTGGGCTCGCATACCTTCCATCCAGTTCTGAGTATTCCAAGTCAGCTCAAAACATTATTGACTGGTCAACCCAATACAAACCAGCTCAAATATTTCCTGACTGGCTTAGGTAAGTTCAAGCCAGCTCAAACCAGTTCAGAGCATTTAATCCAGCTCAAAAGTGGTACTGAGTGGCTCTGAACTGTTCAGTTTCAGTTCCATGCAGTTCTGACTGACTTCGTTTGAACCAGTTCAAACCTTTGAGGATAGGCTCGAACCAGTTCAAGCCAAGTCAGTCCAGTTCTGATGACTCAAACCTGTTCTAGCTGGTCAAGCTGTGTATGACAGAATCAAACTGGCTCAATCTGCTTCTGACCAGCTCAAACCAATCAAACTGATTCAAACTGGCTCCAAGCTGGTTCTGACCAGCTCAAACTGTATCAAGATGAATCTGACCAGCTCCAGCTGGTTCAAACCGGCTCAAGTCAATTCTGTCCAGTGCTAGCTGGCTAGAACCAGTCCAGTCAGTTCAGACCGACTAAGCTGGCTCAAATGCCTCAGGATGGTCCTAGCCAGTTCAAACCAGCTCAAACCAGTTCAAACCAGTTTTAAACTGACTCAAGCCAGCTGAAACCAACCTGAAACTGATTGAGATCCCTCAAACTGTGGAGGGGACTCAAACTGGTACAGACTTTCTCTAATTGGCTCAAACCAGTTGGACCAGGCTGAGGCTGCTTCAGATGCTTTCAGATTTTTGGAGCCAAATCAAACTGGTCCAAACCACATAGAGCTAGTTCAGTTCTGTTCAGGTAATAGTGATCCAGCTCAAAACAGCTCTGTCTGGCTCCAACTGGTTCAAGCCAGCTCAAACTGCATCTGACTGGCTCAGACCATGTGGAGCTGATTGAGCCAGCTGACTGCCTTGAACCATTTCTGAAGGGCTCTCTCACTAGGTTGAGCCGGGTCCAACTGTTTCTGACTGGTTGAAACCATTTCCAGGTGGCTGAAACCATTCTTGACTGGTTAAAACCATTTCGAGCTGGCTGAAACGGTTTCTGACTGGCTCAAAGAAATTTGAACAGGCTTGCACCCCTTCCAACCAGTTCTGACTATTCCGAGCCAGCTCAAAACATGGTTTTGACAGGTTCAGACCAGTGCAAGCTGACTCAAATCTTTCCTGACTGGCTCAAACTGGTTTGAGCCATCTCAGACCAGTTCAGAGAGTTTGAGCCAGCTCAAAAACGGTTCTGAGTGGCTCCGAACTGTTCGAGCTGGTTCAAACCAGTTCAAGCAGTTCTGACTGACCTGTTAGAGCAAACCAGCTCAAACTGGTTCTGTCTGGCATGAACCAGTTCAGACTGGCTCAAGCTGGTTCTGTCTGGCATGAACCGGTTCAGACTCGCTCCATCTGGTTACGACCGGCTCAAATCGGTTCATACTGAATCAAGATGTTTCTGTCTGGTGCAAACCAGCTCGAACCAATTCAAACCAGTTCAGACCGGCACAAGCTGTTTCAAACCTACTCAGGTCAGTTCGAACCAGTTCAAACCAGCTCAAATCAATTTTAAACCAGTTCAAGCCAGCTGAACCAATCTGAAACTTATTGAGATACCTCAAAAGTGTCCATGGGACTCAAACTGGTACAAACCTTCTCTGACTGGCTCAAATCAGTTGGACCAGCCTGAGGCTGCTTCTGATGGTTTCAGGCCTTCAGAGCCAACTTAAATTGCTACAAACCAGATAAAGCCACCTCAATCCTGTTCAGACCAACTCAAGCCGGCTCAAAATAGCTCTGTCTGGCTCAAACCAGTTCGAAACAGCTCACAATGTTTCTGAATGGCTCAAACCATGTGGAGCTTTTGGAAGCCAGTTCTGACTGTCTCAAAATGTTTCTGAATGGCTCACACTAGTTTGAGCCTGCTAAAACTTTCCCTGATTGGGTCAGACCTGTTCCAGCCAATTCAAGCCAGTTCTGGCAAACTCAAACTGTTGCTGTAGGGCTCACACTAGTTTGAGCCAGCGAAAACATTCTCTGACTGGCTCAAACCAATTCGAGCCTTCAAGCCAGTTCTGATTGACTCAAACCAGTTTGAGCTGGCTAAAACCGACTCAAACCGACTCAAGCCAGTTTGTCCCAGCTCAAACCAGTTCAAAGAAGTTCAAGCCAGCTGAAAACAGTCTGAAGCAAATTGAATCAGCTCAAAAGGGTTGAGCCAGTTTGTCCAGGCTGAAGCTAGTTCCAATGGTTTCAACTTTTGGAGCTAGCTCATACTAGTCCAAACCAGATAGAGCCAACTCAATAAGGTTCAGACATTTTCAAGCCAGCTGTATCTGGTCTGGACCATTTTGAGCTGGCTCAAAACAACTCTGTCAGGCAGTTCACATCAGCTCACATGGCTTCTGATTGGTTCAAACCATGGGGAGATAATGGAAGCAAGTTCTGACTGCCTCAAACCGTTGATGTCAGGTTCACACTAGTTTGACCCTCTAAAACTTCCTCTGACTGACTCAAACCAGTTCAAGCCATCAAGCCATTTCTGACTGACTCAAACCAGTTCGAGCTAGCTGAAACCGGTTAAAACTGACTCAGGCCAGTTCATACTAGTTCAAGATGGTTCAAACCAGTTCAAGCCAGCTGAAAACTGTCTGAGCAGAATGAATCAGCTCAAAAGGGTTGATCCAGTTTGATGGGGTTGAAGTTGGTTCTGCTGGTCACAGATCTTTGGAGCCAATGCACACTGGTCTAAACCATTTAGAGTCAGCTCAATCTGGTTCAGATGATTTCAAGACAGTTCTACCTGGTTTGGACCAGGTTGAACTGGATCAAAAAAACTCTGTCTGCTTAAACCAGTTCAAGTCAGCTCACACTGTTTCTGACTGACTCAAACCATGAGGAGCTGATGGAAGCAAATTCTGACTGCCGCAAACCGTTTCCAAAGGTCTCACACACTCAAGTCAGATAAAACCTTTTCTGACTAGCTCAGACCAGCAAAGGGTTTCAGAGCCATTTGAACCAGCACTGACGATTCTGAGTGGCTTGGAAGTACTCAAGCTGGCTCAAACCAGCTCAAAGCAGTTCTCACTGACATTTTCGAGTGGGCTATAACTTTCTCTGACTGGCTCAGACCAATTTGAGCCGACTCAAGCCAGTTCTGGTTGACTTAAACCAGTTCAAGCTGGCTGAAACCTGCTCAAACTGGCTCAAGTCCGTTCAAACCATCACAAATCGGTTCAAACCAGTTCAAGCTCACTGAAAGCAGTCTGAAGCAGATTGAGTCGGCTCAAAAGGGTTGAACCAGTTTGACCGGGCTGAGGCTGGTTCTGATGGTCTCAGACCTTTGGAGCCAGATCATAATGGTTCAAACCAGAGAGAGCCAGCTCAATCCAGTTCAGACAATGTCAAGCCAGATCTATCTGGTTTGGACTATCTGGTTTCGACCAATTTGAGCTGGCTCAAAACAACTCGGATTTTCTTTAACTAATTCAAGTCATCTCACACTGTTTCTGACTTGCTCAAATCATGTGGAGCTGAAGGAAGCCAGTTCTGACTGCCTCATACCGTTCTTGAAGGACTTAACACTAGTTTGAGATGATTAAATCCTTCTCTGACTGGCTCAGACCAGTTTGAGCTGACTCAAGCCAGTTCTGGTAGGTCTCCAGGTCTTCTTTTTAAGATCTTTGCTGTTAGGCCACTGCCATTTTTTTTTTTTTTTTTTTTTTTTTTGAGACTAGGTCTTGCTATTTTTGCCCATGGGACCCCAGGCTCGAGTTGCCCGGGGTACCATGGACTCAAGTGATCCCCAGCCTCAGCTTCCCAAGTAGCTTGGATTACAGGCGTGCACCACCACGCCCAGCTATGTTTTTTGGAACTAAGTCTCGCTATGTGGCCCGGGCAGGACTCAATCCGCGATCCCCAGCCCCAGCTGCTTCATAGGCTGAAGCTTACAAGCACGTGCCACCATGCCCGGCTACCACCACCATTCTGCAGGTATCCGTCCTTTGGCAGCAGGAGTGTGCTGTTCTTTGTTGACTGCATCTCTGTGCCAGGTTTATGGTCGTAGCTCCCCAGTGATTGGTATGCAACACTCTTTCTCATGTTTGTTCTCACAGTTCATTGCTCTATGAACTTGCCTTGCTCTTTTTGAGTCCTGCCTTAGAGGCATGTGTTTTTAGAGTCTTTCTTGGTGTTCCTTGTCTCTTCTGTTTCTTTGGTTGAAGTTTTGTCTGGATGTACTTATTGCTGGTGTGGGCGGCTGGGCGGAGAGGAGGCTAACCCAGAGGGGTCTGTGGCGAATCACCCCCCACCCCGCACACCGCACTCTGCTTCTCAGCAGGCCTCAAGTGTGCAGTGCCCACGCACTGGCCGCCCCGGCGGTCCCGTAAACGGCCCCCAGCCACTCCCCCCACCCCACCGGACGGGGAGGGGCGAGGCCCAGTCGATGTCCAAGCCGCCACTGGCATGAACCAAGAATGGCCCACGCAACCCTCGAGCGAGAGCGATTCGCCTCGCCCACCCTCCAGAGGCAGACGAAGTCGGCCCGCCCGAGGGCCGCGGTCCCCGCCTCATGGCGGGGTCCCAGAGGCACAGGGCGAGCTGAGCTCTAGCCCTGTGCAGAGCCAGTGTGCTGGCCACCCCAGTGGGTCCCGGAGGAGTTTTTTTTTTAATGGATTTCCATCCCTCAATTTATGTATAAAGTTGATAGGGGTTGGGAGTGGGGGAGGACATCATGTAAGACATGATGAATAGTAAATAGTATGAATAGTAAATCTGCACAAGTGTATTCTTTATGGATTGTCTGCTCTGAGTTAATTTTCCACCCCAAGGAGAGCAAGGAGCCAGTATCAACCTCAGCACTATTGGAGGGTGAGGTGTCTGGAGGGCAATAAGGAGCTCCTTATTGCACAGTACTGCACAGGCTCCTTATTGCACAGGCTGCTGGCAGTACTGAAGACTAGCTCACAGCTGAACTGTCTCTGCTCAATGCACTATAAAAGCCAGGTGGAAATTAAATGGTAAGATGGTTTCTATAGGGGGTTAACCTCCCATCATCCAGATTGTCATTTAGCTGATTAAAGCATACCTTAAAGATTAAATCCTGTGTCTACTTTACTGACATTTGCCAGTGACAGGTGGCCTGAACTCTCGTCTTCAGTTATACTTTCATGTTTTTTTTTTAAAAAAGTGACATTTTTATTTCCTCCTTTTTAAAAACATGCCTTTTGTTTTTATTTTCCTATCCATATAGGCAAGCTGAGATTTTGAGTACTATAGTGAATGTAGTGTGAGAAAGTACATTTTTCTGTTGTTCTGATATAAGGGGAACAACATTTACCCTTTTATCATTACGTGTGATGTTAACTGTAGGTTTTGTGTGGATGCCCATTATTAACTCGCTGACTCTGCAATTAAAATAAAAACACCTCTGTTTTCGCACTATCATTCTGTCTTCATTATGAAAATTAATTGTAGGTTGGTAAAATTAAAAATATGACTTGACTTAGGCAGAAGATAGTGTCTGCCAAGTATCAAGGAACTCCATGATACTGTACATTAACTCAGGCTAAGGTCAACCAAGTAGAAAGTAGCATTTTCTTCACTAGTTATGAAGCAAGGTCACCTGCCCATACTTCGTAGTAACTTTCCCAAGTCCTTCAAGAAGGCAGCCCTCACACACACACACATACCTTAGAAAAAGAAAGTTTCACCAACAATCCCTTAAGGCTAATAACCAGAATCTGTAGTTGGAAGACCCATTCCAGGTCACTGCGACCACTGAATGCCAATAAAGTAGACAAAGGAATCACAGGAATTGAATCTTTAAGGTGTGCTTTAATCAGCTAAATGACAATCTGGTGACAGGGGTGAGGGAGGCATTTAATATCCTAAAGAAACCATCTGGCTTTTATAGGTTTTTGTTTCCTCATCCCATATCTGCCAGAATGAATGTTCCCAATAAAGCCTCAAGAATAAAAAGGCCAGTGAGACAAACTCTTCTAAATCTGCTACCAAAATCTCTGTGCTGATGATTTAGTTAATGAAAGCCTCTGCAAAAGGAAGCAGCATTCACCTAAAAGTGTCCCTGGGTGTCTGGATTCAATGCAAGTATATATTTAAGATTTCACATATATTCATTTTTGAAAAGTCACTACTAGTCTGCAAGAGCAGTTGTGTAATGCTCCTGTCAAATTTGAGTGACTGGGCCGGGCATGGTGGCGCATACCTAGGAAGCCACGGCCAGTGCCAGGGATGGCATTTTGAGTTCCTCTGGGGGCAAGTAGCCAGACGTTTTAAAAAATATATAGCTGGGCGTGGTGGCACGCGCCTGTAATCCCAGCTGCCTGGGAAGCTGAGGCTAGGGATTGCTTGAGTCTGTGGTACCCCGGGCAACATGAGCCTTTAGTGCCACAGGCAAAAATAGTGACGCCTAGTCTCAAAAAAATAAATAAATAAAAACTGAGTGACTGACCTTGTGAACTTTAGGCCTGACTTTCTATTAACTCAGATTCTATTGCTGGTTACACGTTTTGTGATAAACACTGACAGATGAAAATGGCCTGACTCCACGGACATTTGTTGGATTTACATATAAAAGGGGTAATCATCTCTCTGGGTAACTTTCTGTTCCCCAATAAGTCAGCTAAACCGTTTCACCAAGTCATCTCTCTCAATACATTGATTGCCCTAAAGGTTGTTTGGCTAAACTAAGTCTTCATGGCTTCCACTAAGCCACAGTGGCTATCCAACCACAGTGCCAACTCCTCAATACATGGACATGGCATCTCCACTCAGAGGAGATAACTCAAGGCCCTACTCTCAATATCTGCCTTAATGAATCTTGCTCTGTGTTTACTGACCCTTAGGTTTTTGCCAATGACCCAACTATCCGGTTAGCCACTTTGAAAACAACAGACTGACAAGCCAAAGACAGTCCTCTTTAGGGAAACAAATTACAGTCTCTGTCTAAACTTCCCTGAGCCCTCAGCCATCTGATGACACAGATTGTAATTTAGCTGATAATTGAGGCTGCACTGCCCTGATTGCTAGAACTCTGTCATAAGACATGACAACATGTTCACTATCACAGAAAGACACAAAGGGCTGTGTTTTGCAGAGGCTGCCACTGCATTCCAGATCTATGACAACTATCCAAAGTTGGTCTGGTTCTTTCCTGGAAGACTAACCTTTGACCTCTTCCCAGACACTTAATGGCATTGTCTCATTACCAATGACACCTTTTTCAGGTTATGGTGCTTTGATTCAGTTCAACCAGCCTATCACAGTCACACTACTAAAGCTCCTGAAGCAAATACATATACATATCATGTGCTATTTATATACTGTAGCCCCTAAAACAAAAACAAATTTATCATGTGCTATGTATTTGGTTTTCTGGACAATTTGCAATGCAACCATAGTATATCTTTCATCAGAAAAGCTATAGAATAATCAACTGGTCTTCCATACTCCCAGCCACCTGCAAGCATTTGGTATTGCAAATTATTTTAATTGCTTCTATAAAAACCAGTTCAGAAAGGTTTTTTGAATATACTCTCATATCTTAGTATACAAATCTTACTAAGGCTATTGATTTTAATTGTGATGTTCCTGGAAAGATGTTCCTGTTGCTTCATGGGTAATGATGAGAGTGAATATACTGGCAATTTTGTGAAAATTTAAACACATACTTGCTAGAGAACCCAGAAATTGCACTTATAGGTACATACCTGGATAAATAAAAACTTATGTTCACACAAAACCTAAAATGCTTATAGTAGTTTTATACATAATCACTCTGAACAGGAAATAAACCCAATTCACTTCCTTTAATTGCTGAATGGAACAACAAATTATGGCACATTCATACAATGAACATTACTTAATAATGAAAGGGAACAAATAATTGACAAATACATACCTTAGATAAAGTTCAAAGACATTTGCTAAGGGAAAAGTTACGTACTGTATATTTCCACTTATACGACACTCATGAAATGACAAAACTAGTAACAGAGTTAATGAGGAAATCAAAGAAGAAATAAAACTACCTCAAGACAAATAATAATAAAAAGGACACCTTTCAGAATCTATGGGACACAGTAAAAATAGTTCTGAGAAAAAAGTATATAGCAATACAGGCCCACATCAAAAATCCAGAAAAAGTCCCAAGAACTTTGTCTCTCATCTCAAAGAACTAGAAAAAGAACAACAACAAAAGGAAAAAAATCCAAAAACTAGTAAAAGGAAGAAAATAATAAAAACCAGTAGAAATAAAAATTACAGAAGTTCATATGGAATAACAAGAGACCTCAAATATCAAAAAGCCTCCTAGCCAAAAAAAGAGAGAATGGAGGCCTAACTATTCCAGACTCCAAATTATACTACAAAGCCATAATAATTAAAACAGCATGGTACTGGTACAACAACAGATATTTGGACCAATGGAACAGAATTGAGTGCCCAAAAATAAAACCATACATATATAGTCAATTAATCTTTCACAAAGGAGGGAAAAACTTACATTGGAACAAAGATATCCTCTTCAATAAATTGTGCTGGGAAATTTGAACTAAGACCTGCAAAAAAATGTACCAAGACAACATCCTCACATCATGTACAAAAACCAACTCAAAATGGATAAAGACTTAATGTCAGACCTGAAACCATAACATACATAGAAGAAAACTTGGGTAAAACATTCCATGAATTACAATTCAGAAATCCCTTTCTGGAAACATCTACAGATGGCAAAAAAAATGAAGAAAAACATAAACAGATAGGAGTACATCGAACTAAAAAGCTTCTGTATGGCAAAAGAGACAACAGAAAAAACTAAAAGAAGCCCATGTGTGTGGGAAAAAAATTTTGCCCTCCACAAGAGTGATAAGGGTTTAGTAACAAAGATGAACAAGGAACATACACATCTAAACAAAAACAAAACAAGAAGCCTAATCAAAAAATCGGGAGAACTAAAAAGACACTTCTCCAAAAAGGAAATGCAAATGGCCAACAGGCACATGAAAAATTACTTAACATCACTAGCAGTCAGGGAAATGCAAATCAAAACCACTATGAGATACCACCTTACACCAGTAAGAATGGCCCACATCAAAAAAACAAACAAACAAAACAAACAAACAAACAAACAAAAAAACAGGCAACAACAAGTGATGGCATGGATGTGGAGTGAAAGGAACCCTTTACACTGCTGGTGGAAATGTAAACTGGTCCAACCACTATGGAAATCAGTGTGGAGAACCCTCAAACTAATGAAAATGGAACTACCACTTGACCCAGCAATTGCTCTTTGGGAAAGGAGACCTCAATGTGGGTACAATGGGACACCTGTGCCCGGATGTTTATTGCAGCACTATTTATAATTGCAAAGACATGGAAGCAACCAAAATGTCCCGAAACAGATGACTGGATGAGAAAGATGTGGTATATGTACACAATAGAATATTACTCGTCAAATAAAAATGACATATTAGATGAATTTATGGTAACATGGATGTACCTAGAAGAAATAATATTGGCAGAAACATGTCAAAAAGAAAAAGACAGACACCAAATGGTTTCACTATTATATGGGACATGGGAAAAATAAACAAAAAGCCATAAAGAAAAGTCAAAACAAGCTAACAACCAAATTGAAGTACATAACTTGGGGGGTGGGAGGGAGGGTAGAATGGGAACGGTCAGGGAGGGTAGGGGGTGAACCCCAGAGATTACAAAGATGTGAAATTTATATATAAATAAATTATTTGATTATAAAAAAGAAATAAATGAAATATAAATTTTAAAAGACAGTTAAAAAAAAACAATAAAACCAAAAGCTATTTCTTTGAAAAAAATAGGACAAATCTTTAGTTAGGCTCACTAAGAAAAAGAGGGAGAAAACCAAAATAAATAGGAACAAAAATGAAAGAGAAGTTACAACACTTCTGCAGTTAGACACCACAGAAAATCGGGCTAATAAGAATTATTATAAACATTTATATGCAAATAAATCAAATAACCTAGGTGAAATGGACAGATTCTTAGAATTAAACAATCATCCAAGACAGAATAGGGAAGAAATAGAAAACCCAAATAGCCCAAACACA
>PVHY01027421.1:0-16253 GCA_004024945.1 Uropsilus gracilis
CACACACACACACACACACACACACACACACACAGAGTCCACAGCCTACATCAGTTTCAAGGAACAGACTCATATGTCCCCAACAAACTTAGGGGATAGTGTTACTTCCTAAACTACAGTCCTAGATGCTTCCACCACAGGCTGCTTCAACCACCTATATTCTGGTTAGATTTATTAACTGTGACTAGGATGCTAATCCTTTGTGTTTCCCACCTCAGGAACACCAGGAAACACCTGTTCCTTGGACTCTAATTAAAGTCTTGATGTTCAGACTTGGTGTTTGTAGTTAGACCCTTAACTCTTTCTCTTGTGCAAAGGGTCCTCCCAGCATAGTCATCTCAGGGAACGGCTCTCGAAAATATTCCTCTAATCTATGTTTAGGCTGTCTACTTCCAAAGACTTTCTATCTTTCCTTGGTACCTCCCTTAATAATTTGTCCCAATCAAAATTCTGAACAGGATGCTCCCTTTTCTCATTCAAACATCCCTTCTCCATGCCTCTCAAATACCCACTGACTCTCTTTTATATACCATATTGTATAAAATTTGTTTTCCATCACTATTTCCCAAACTGCCCAGTAAACTCTTAGAAGGTAGAGATAGCAACTTTGTGCTGTAGTCTTCTCACTAAAACACCTGATATCTAGTAAATGATAAATGGACATTTTTCTCATTTGATGGAATAAAAAGTGCCAAATTAATACAAAAATATTTTAGTTCACCACCGGTAGATGTTCATAACTTTTCTGTTAATCTCCTGGTGTTGATGGAGTAACAACCTGAATAGTGGCAGTTTTGAGCTGGGAGAAAGGATAAGCAATGTAGTTTGAAATGATTCCAAAGACTGTTCAATAGATACCAAGAAACTTCTTTTTAAGATACTGGTCAGAATTTGACAGGACCAGAAACCCAAAATAATGTAGAATTCCTAGATCTGTAAAGCAGCAATTCAGTCTGGAAAAGAACTAAAACAATCTTATTTCTCCAAAATCTTTACAAATTGAAGAGTATTGCATTAAGTCAGCCTTTATGCACCAAATTCAGGGTCTTTATAATGATTCTTTCTTATGCTTGGAATCTCTTACACACACATCTATGGCTCCTCTGCCTCTTGCAGACCTCTGTAAGTATCAGCTTATCAGAGTAAGCTGTTCTAACTTTTCAAAACAGCAAGACTTCTTGTCCATTCTTCTGTTATTTCCAATATATTTACCTGATATACTACATATTTTACTTACTGCTTTCCTATCTTTCACTACCCATTTGAATTAAATTTTACAAAGTCAGTTTTATTATTTTTTTTATTGCTGGTACTGTAATTTTTCTTTCGGTCCCTGTACATTGCGAACACTTTTACAGAGTGCTTAACATACCATAGATAATTAACCAACAATTGTTGATTTATATATGAATAAGTGAAGGGGCAGAATATTGATGTCTTGGAAATTAAATAAACTCATCTGCAGAGGAATGGGAGGAGAAAAGATTCAAGTTAAATGAAAAAACTCTGAATCAATTCAACTTAGATTGAACTGACTCAGAGAAGTGTACCACTAGGCAGAAAGGAGAGTCAAGAAAATAAATTTTCATGTAAAAAAAGAAACCAGAACCTCATGAATGGATAGAGAAAATCAGACTTGATACTAAAATTCAAATACTTCTAGTCAGAGCTAAAGAGATGAAATCAAAACTGCACAATCTCTACCAATGCGTAAAAGATTATATGATTTATATGAACAGCACCTTGGAGTTGGCGTATTTGTTTTCAAATCAGACTTGTGAGAAAATTTTTTGAAATGTAATAAAAGCTTACAATATAAAGAATCAAAAAAATCTATAATCGAAGAAATTTGCTTTCTATGACTAATGCTAATGAGTACATCTTATACATTATAAAAATATTTATAGCGTATTTCTTAAAGATGCAAAAGACTTTTCTTGTGAAATAAGAGTCCACTAGTAAGCAGTTCTCATATTTTTGTTTTCATCTTTTCTTCAGAACAGCACTTCAGTTGATTCCTGAAATGTGAAAATAAAGCAGACATATTTCTTTAAGTAGAAATAACATATAATATGATTAAAATATCTTATTCATTTAAATTTCTAGTATTTCATGGAGTACATAATAGGGTTAAAGTATAACTTAAAAATTAATATTCCAAAGTTTAGCATATAATGCTAGAATCTATAAAATATTCTTGTTTATGGAACTATAAAAAGAGAATAGTAGTCATTATATATTGTATTTTTGACATTTCCAGTTATGCCATTTTATTTAGTGCGAGCATCAGGCTTTGAAAATTAAAATATTGTTTATTCAGCATGCAGATGAATATAAAAAGAAAACAACCCGCCATTTTACTTTATGAAAGGTTACCATGGTACGCAATCCTCATGAATGAGCCCTGTACCTGACCATGCTGGCGCGCAGATCTGGGACTTCCGGTCTCCAGAGGTTAGAGAAATAAATTTCTATTATATATAATTCACCCCATCTGTGCATTTTGTTGCACTGGCCCCAAAGGTCTAAGTGGGTAGAGTTTAAATCATCTTATGTCCTAACTGAAGAATGACAGATTGTGTAGTAGCAAAGGAGAAACTGTCAGTTAACTTTTAAAATCTGTAAACAACCTGCTAATGAAGACAAACCAGGAACAACATGATTTACTATTGACTGAAAATAAAATGTTCTTAATTTTCTAAAATCTCGAAGCTGTTAGGAATTAGCAGGGTAAAAGTCACTGAAGATAATTAGCAAATGATATACTTAATGAGGAAATGCAAAATATACATATAGTAAGCAATAGTTAAACCGTTTCAATGCTTCTGAGAAGAAAAGATAAACCTAAGCAATACCTGTCATGTGATTATAGAAGAGACAATTGGTTTTACTCTTTTATTACAATTCTGGAGACAAGAAAACTGCACAAAATACAATAGCTGTGTGCTGGTCATTTGCTCCTAAGCCTCCCTGCTCTGTTCAGTTAGAGCAGGCCTGGGCTCCTCATACCAGGCCTCTCTCTCCCTCAGCAGCTGGCTCCTAATTAGTTTCTGCCATTAGGAGGGAAGAAAGAATTAGTCTCTGAGTCCAGCCCTTAGTTGTTTTGTTACTCCCAGAACCAAGCCTTATTATGTTCCTTCATTCTGACCTTATTTGTATTTAATTTTTAAAAATAGTCTTGTCTTTTACAACTAGAAATACTTCAGTATCCTTCTAAATTATTACCTCATCTCAAGTTCTTCCTAAACCTTTCTTTTAATTTTAACTTTGACTCAATATAAGAATCCACTTCTAACTGACAATATTTATTATCTTTTGATACCTGGAGATCAACATGGTTCGATGTAGATGAATACTGATTTAAAAATTCAACAGATTTTGAATTGGACAGTTCTGTAGTGTTGTTTAGTTTATACTGTTGTGTATCCAACATGTAGAACTGTTTTCATCTTCCTAAATCTTACCAGTATTCTTATGTAATGCTTTCACTAATTTGTTAGAAATTGTCCATTGTTAGATTAATGACAAAACCCTACTCAACATTTCCACCAGAGGAAAAACTTGCCCTCCTTTTAAGATTTAAAACCAGCTAAATTATGTTTAATAATATGTAATTTCAAAAGCATGGGATTTTCTAAGTACTCACAGTTTAGTGAGGAAGATGAATTTGGATGTGTTTAAGTTTGTACAAGTGCACTACACAAAAGGTTATCATGATAGCATAAACAGTATAATAGAATAAAGGAGAGGGGGATTAAATATATTATAGAGTAGCAAATGTTAGAGGTAATGAATTTTAAGTTGGACCTGGAAGAATGTCATAGAGGTAGACTTGGTGAATAGAAGAGAGTTTGTGTGTGTGTGTGTATATATGTGTGTGTATATACATATATGTATGCGTGCATATATACACATATAACATGTATATGTACATATATACTCATATACACATACATGTATATCTAGGTATACATACATATATGTATATACATATGTGTATATACATATATGTATATGCATGTATATGTGTATATGTGCACATACATATATGAGAGGTTTTTATAGATATTGAATATATATATATATAAATCTCTCTCCCGATATATAGGAATATATGAAAGTAGAAGAATCTTTAAGGCTGGTTTCAGGACCCTGGGTATAGATTATAATTAGCATGTAGAAAGGAATCAGTGAGGATCTGTGATGATCTTATCATCATATGAGCTTTAGGAAGATAAATTTGACAACCATATGAAGAATAGGTTGAAAATGAGGCATTTGGAAGCAGAAATTTCAGAATACTATTGTAATAGGTCAAGTGGGAAAAGAAAGTTGTAAGCACAGTAGGTAGACTTTAAAGGAAAAACAGATGGGAGTCATCATGGTTGAACATAGATAACCCAGAGCTCTGAAGAGATAGGGAATGTGAAGGAAAGGGAGATGGGTGAGAAGTATCACCCTGAGAGATGAGACAGATGCCACTGATGTTAACTGGGCTGGAGTAGCATAAAGAGAAGCATGTTGGGAAGGGGAGGTAGGAATCTGGGATGAACATGTAGAGTTGAAGATGTCTTTTTTCACTTTTTACTTTAACCTATCATATTCATATCTCCCTTCCATTTCCTTATCTCATTCTTTATAGTTCCTCTGTAAAATGCTACTGATGGAGGGACATCATTCAAAATGATTGTTGAATCATTTTAAATTATTCTAGCCCACTGGGAACCTCCTCCCTGTCAGTTGCCCTAATAGTCACTATTTTGATCTGTCTGCCACTTCTGGTACAAGCATGGTGATTTCCCTTTGTAAAACTATACTTCCACCACTCTCAGTACTTTATTTCATGTGACCCAGGCTAGGCTAATTTGAATACAGCATCTAGTGGCCACACTGTTTGGTTCAGGAATGGTGATATGGGCCAGCATGTCATGCCAGTGACATTCTTTAGGACTCTTACTGAAAGTGCTGGGAAAGGAAAGTGGTTTGCTGTTTCTGTATTAGGTTCTAGGCTGGTAGGATGTAGCATGAAGATCCTGGGTTATCACTGCCATAAGAGCTGGTAGTGGTGGTAGAGAGTCTACCTGATTGTGAATCCACTGCTGAGGAAAATGGAGCCAAGAGATGGAGAGACACAGGTTCTGGATAACTGCATTGAGCTCTTGGTTCCAGCTGTGACAAACTATTTCTGAACTCAGTTATGTGAATTGACTTTACTGCCCACACCAATTTCAGCTGAGCTTCTGACTCTTGCAATAGATAATCCTGATGTTATCTGCACTTCTCATTCCATGCATTCTTATATATCAGGCCTGAGGTTACATGCCTCTTACATGCCACCATAGTGAGGCTATTACCTTCCCAATGAATGAGACATTATCTCTGTCCCCAGTAGTACCAAACATGAATGTTGTACACTCAGTTTTTATTGTGTAAATACTGACTGGCATCTCATACTGTACATGGAGATACACCTATAAGAAATGAACAGTACTTACCTAGAGTTAGGTTCAAAATCAAAACTGTAGCCAGAAATATTTCCAAGAGCAACATTCTTGCCATCAGACAGCCAATTACTATGGTCATTATCTGGGAAGCTGTGCTCACAGTAGAAGCTCTGTTGCTACTGCTGCTACTGCTGCTGCTGCTGCCACCACTACTGCTGGTACCACTGCTACCACTGCTGTCACCGCTGCTCGAGAGAGACTGTGCTGACAGGCTGAAAATCCTGGACTCTACCCGGACAGCATCATTCAATATAAATTCAATCCTATAATTTTTTCCTAGGGAAAAAAAAATCCTAGTGTGTGACTTTGTATTTCTTTTCAGACAGTTCCAACTGGGTCTTCGCTGACTGAAAAATACTGAATAATTCCAATTATTCAATGATGAAAAAAGATAAACTCATGTCTTTTACACAACACGGATGGAGCCGGAAGGGATTATACCAAGTGAAATAAGTCAGAAAGAAAAAGAGAAATAAAAAACAAAAACAAAAACAAAAAAAAGTAAAAGAGAAATAACAAATGGTTTCACCTATTGGTGGAATATAGGGAAATCAAACAAATGGCCAGAAGAAAGACAAAATTTGCAGAGAGATCACAGATCTCAGGCATACAGAAGGGGAAGAGGAAGGAGCAGGGTCAAAACTGGGGAAGGAAGAACTCAAGGGACTATGATGATGGTTCATGGGTGGGGTGGTGAGGGGAGAATTAGGGATACTGCAGCTGAGGGGAGAAATCAAATATGTGACAAAAATGAACAATGTAAGAAAATAAGTAAAAGAATTAGAAAATAATTCTAAACAAAGTATTTTTGAAAACTGAATTAAATGAATAACTTATGTACTACTAAGTGTAGAGAGGGCTTCAGAGTTAGAAGAGTTCAAACTACCCACTAACTGTGGGGCAGAGGAAATCTGGGTAGATTTTCTTTCTGTAGCATCAATACCTGTATGCTTGTAGTGCCTGATTGTTTGAAATGAGATAATAGGGAAGTGGGGTTTGAGCCCTGTAGCCTTGATTTAGAAGTGTAGAAGCCTCAGTCTCTGGCAGGGAGGTAGGGATGATATTGACATTTTGAAAAACTCCAAACATACAGGTGAGAGTTGACTAGTACAACAAGCACCCATGTACCCTCTACTTAGAACAAAATATTTAGCTGTTTTTCACATTCGTTTTAAATCAAATGCTATTTTTGTATCAGAAGATTGTGACCTTTCCTTTCTTCTTACCTCAGGGACACAAGCTTGAAGAAATACCTGAGATACATTTTTAGAGGGTAAAAAATGCTCCTCCATATATTGTTAATCTTCCCACATGCTCAAACTTTGAGATAAGCAATATTTCTTTCCTTGAAATAATTTCTTCTGGAACTAGGTATCTGATCATGGTTAGCACACAGAGCAGTTTGCAATACTTCCATTATGTTGTAATTTTTACTCTTTTGTTTTTCTATTATCTTTTAAAAATTCATTTCTGTTTTCATTCTTCCTTTCTTTTGCAGAGGGAGGTTATATATTTAGTCCTTAAACATCATGGGACACTGACTACCCCCTCTGTGCCCAGCAGTCAGAGATCCAAGTGCAAATTTTGACTGTCTCAAAACTTAACTACTAGTAGCCAGCTGTTGACCAGAAGCCTTAAACATAATAGAGACAATTTATTAACATATTTCCTATGCTATGTGTATTGCAAACTGTAGTCTTACAAAAAGAAAGCTAGAGACATGAAGTTATTAATAAAATCATGATAAATGAATAAAGAAAATGCATTTACAGAACTGCATTGTTACCATAAGTTTATACTATTTTTTTTTACCAGATAATCTGTATATAACTGAACCCTTGAATCAGTGTTGTTCAAGGGTCAATCAAGAGTAGATCTTGACCAATGATCCACAAGTAAGAACAATGTACTGTATACTTTTCAGAATGGGTAGGCATATTTTATATGGAATTTTCAGCCACTATTACAATTGCTTATTTAAGTCTTTCTGTTTGGGAAAAAATGTTTTTAGCAAGTGCATTTTTTTCTTAAAGACTTGATATGTAAAGAATTTAGGTTGCTTTCTTCAGTCTTTAAAAAAGTTCACACTAACCTTGTGAAAAGATCATTCCATGGAGGAGAAATGAAACACCCAGCGAAAGTTGAGAATCAGGACCTTAGGGATGTGAATCCCATCAATTTCTTCTAGCCAACCACCCCTGCATTGCCCAACTACAAGAGATTCTCAGCAGAAACCCTATACATCAAGTTGGAGATATGAGTAATCCCTCCCCAAATTCTAACCTACACTATTATGAGCAAATGAAATGGTGGTTATTATTATTATTATTTTTTTTTGGTGTGTGTGTGTGTGTGTGTGTAGCTATAACAATTGAAAAGAGTAGTAAATATGACATAGGTTGCTAGCTACAATGTCCCTAATGATGTTATCCATTGGTAGTACTATCTTGAACCAAGTTGATCAAACATTAAATCTTAACTGTTTATTTTCTGCTGCCACTTTCTCAGCAGGTTCTCACACCCTCATTTTCTATGTTAGAAACCACAGTTCATATCTCCTCTATTCAGATTTGCTCTTTATGGAACTGTAAGTAGAGGCTGTCAAGCTAATCTAATCTGCAAGGGGGTTTCCCACAGAGCAGGATTTGTGGGAAACCTACCAGAAAGTGTTTCATAAAGATGCTCTGTTAGTTTTCTCCCAGATGCTTTGTTGTTATTCCAATTTTACAGAGGTTCATTTAAAAACCGACTAACTGATCTAAATATCTAGATAATGAAGAAACCAGTTTACCTGGTCATCCTTACTATTATTACTGGGGGATTGCAACCACATTTGATGAAAAAAAGCAAACCAGATAGCAAGGAAGAAGGGTAGGGGGGAGACCCAGAGAGAGGGAGAGAGCAAGAGCAAGAGCAAGGGAGAGGTTGTTTTCCTGCTCCAGAGAAGGTTGGGTAAACACTGGAGGAAGCTTTGTAGTCTGAAAAGAGAATTTATTGCATCAAAGAAGAGCATTTTAATGGTTATTTTGTTATCACAATAACATGCCAAAACCTGTTTTGTTCAGTACTCAGCTCATGCTGGTTATTTTGGAACCTTGCTATTTGAAAGTGGTAGTTTGAAGACCTTGGTCTCCCGCTTGGGTTTTGCCACTGGGTGCTAGGTCCACCTTCACAAGGGGATGGGCAAAGGTCTCTTCTGGAAGGTTCATATCATGTGCCAAAAAATGTGGTCAATGAGTCCCAGGTTGAAGTGAACAGATTAATGATGATCTATGTCAAGTACATGCAGTTCCATTACTTTATTTACTGTAAAAAACTCAACCTCTCTCTCTCTCTCTTTCTCATACTTGTGTTGTATGTGTGAGAGAGAGACATTGCATTTAGGCCTCAGTAGAAAGGCTTTTAGCCAGTAAGAGTTATGCCATCAACCAAGAAACATCACTGTAGAAATTATGGCTGTATTTATTGTAATGATGTGCAAGATATCACTTAGCGATCTCAGAACAAGTTATCACTCTCCACAGCAACTGATTAATTAATCCAAGGGACAATGAATCATAGTGATGGTCATGTTTTCTCTTTGCACTGGCTTCAGAAAGATCAGATACTACTTTCCAGCCTGCCTCTGAACTCCTGTATAAGCTATTAAAATTATCTGAGCCTATTTTGTCCTTCCAGCTCTTAAATTGAAAATAGGTACAATACTGTTTTTATCATATATGTAGTGGGATATATTTAGTGGGAATATTTAGAAAAATATGCAAATGAATAGAAAATGTGAATCGATATCATTTTGAGGTTTAGTCTTAAATTATATGTTCTATTTCCCTTAATTGCTTATTTTCAGTTCTGTTTTAACTTGCATGTTAAGTATGTTTTTATAAGATAAAATGTTTTCTGAAACGAGATATAATGCTATGATTTCTAAAATATATTGGCCAGATGTTTTGTTCAATTACAATTCTCCTTATTTATGGGTCTACATGGGAGAATCCCAAAAGGTACACTCACCTGTTCTAAGAAGAGCAAGGTCTGTGTAGTTGGCCCAACAGCTGCTAAATGGAATTGTTGTATTCCCACTAAGACCACTGATTTGGTTATTATTGGCATCCTTTAGTATGGCTTTTAAAGTTAGAGAAGTGATCCCAACTGATACACAATTACCCTAAAGAAAAAAATAATAGTAGAGAGTAGTAATTGTCTTGTTTCCCATGCTTTCTTTTTAAGATCTATTTTTTAAAATGCCTCATTAAAAATTTAAATCTAGTTCCTTTTCCTATATAAGCAGATGAAATTATTAGAAAAGAAACTTGTAAAACAGTAGAAGGTGTTATCTAGAGGTACTGGTTCAGTTTCTGAGGGGCAGTGCCATTCACACATGACCACCCAGCAGAATTTGCAGCTCCGCTTAAATAAAAGTTGGAGTTGTAACTTACATTGGAATCTACTGCCTTTACTGAAGGCTGCTGAGAAAATGGTTGTCCTGACTGTGTGGCCACCGGTTGAGTGATCAGAGCAAGTGAGGACACGAAGGACACATGATGAACGGGAAAAGCAGACCTTTCCACCGGCTGGGCGGTCACCTGAAATGGTCATGAATGGTGATGTAATTTCACACAGTCTACTACATTCAGTACAAAATTTACCTTAGCCTGGCGAAGTGTAATGTTCATATTTAAAAGTATGCTCAACATGTAAGTAATGTATAATAAGTTAAAAAGACATACCCTCCACTGTCTTGAAGTGGGAAAAGAGTTAAAATTAGAAATAAGCAGTCATGTTTTAAGTAGTTAAATGCATTTTTCTTGTTGTATTTTCTTACCTTAATCCAATTGGAATCACTTGGGTTGGGGATAGCACTGGTTATAGACATGGAAGAGATATTAAATCCAAAGATACTACTGGTTTTTCCTAAAATTACAGCTTGTCCAAGAGAATCAGCAATTTCTTGGAGTTCAGATAATTTCATATGACCTATGGTGAAAGTGATGATATGTAGTTTATAAGAATAAAGGATTTTGAAAACATATGAGAGTTTTCATAAATTTTGAGTTGTTATACACACATAGAATCCTATAGTTTTCTAACTGTACATAAGTTAAACATGATAGAACTATTCATGAGGTTAAGAAAATGACTTTTTTTTGGATTTTATCAAGTCATAATTTAAGAAAGAAGAGAAAAATAAATTTAAAAAATGAATGAAAGAATAATGTAAAATACATTCACTTGTGGGATATAGTTTCATATCTAATATATCTATAATATATCCTATGGTATTCTTTATTTAGAAATGAAAGACTACCATGTCTATCACCACATATCATTAAAAAATAGAATATCAATTGTGGGGTGGTAAAATAGAAATGTGAAATTTACAGTATAATTACTAAAAAGTAGTTGAAGTTATCATTGAATTACTAACAAATTCTTACCCCATTGACATTAATTTTCAAGGTTAGTTTTCATATCATAGGCAGTTTTTTGTTCTCTTTTAGCTTGTCAGGTCCTCTTACACGTACTACCCCCAGGGGGCTCCTCATCTTATGAAGTGGTGCTTCCACTCACAGTATTCCTTTTGTTACAATCCTGGTAGCTCTGCTTGATCCCATTGTCTACTTCACCGCTCCTTCCTCCACTGGATGATCAGTTCCTGTCACTTCCTAATTTCTATGTCCCTCTTAGTTATCATCAGAGAGGTCACTGGCTTCCTGGATCCATTCTCTCTCCCTTTCTCTCCATTCCATAGTCAGAATACTTTTTAAAAACAACTGTTCTCAGGATAATGCTTTGCTGTGTAGTAGGCCTTACTTTGGCTTTATTTTTCTCTATCAGCAACTTCCATGTCCAGATTCAAGCACCAAGGACTCTTACTATTGAGTTTATTCCACTAAGTTTAAGCCATGAGCTTAGTGGGCTCAAAAAGAAAGAGGCCATTTCCTAAGATCGCAAGTCTCACACGACATTTTGAAAACTAGTCTTAGAGAATTTCAGTTCCTGTCAGTTTAAATGTCACTCTGGTTTCACTCAGACTCTTCTAGATAAATATCCAATCATTCAGTTCCTCTCATTCCTACTTCTCTATCACCTTCTCCAAGGTAAAAGTTAGCTATGAGAACCCACATGACCTGTGGTAGCACGAAGTGCTTCATGTCTGTACATGTCAATTAGCACCTGCCCTCACTTGTTTTGGCAGAGTGGCAGGTCTGACCTGGTCTGAATTGCAGGTTCTCTCAGACTGTTTGATATGTGCAGACATCTGTGTGTGCTGACTATCATCCAGAAAAAGACTTCAACTCATATGTCTGAGTTGAAGAGCTCATATATATGACCTCAGGTCTCTACTTACCACGAGATCCCCTCAATATTTTAATAATTTCTCTAAGACATCTGGGAACTTCTAAAAACCTGACACTACATGAAGGCTATAGGGCGTCAGCAACACTACTAGATGCACATATTCCTGGCCACTTCTCAGTATTTTGATGTGATATGCTCCATACCAAGTTGTAGAGTTTTCCTTAAGACTTGAAACCCTCTGCCAGCCTATGTAAGCACACCATTGATCTGTTCCTTTTCCTGCCCTTCTGCTTATGTGCTTAGGCTGAATTATATATAAATGGAAAAATATGTTGAACAAGATAAAATTGCTTGCAATGGAGCAAGTAAAAAGGGCAGGTGGTAAGAAGGGTAGTGTGTGTGGACATTTAGATCACAAGGAACTCACACAACTAAACAAAAACAAACAAGAAGCCCAATCAAAAATGGGGAGAAAAACTGAAAAGACACTTCTCCAAGAGGAAATACAAATGGCCAACAGGCACATGAAAAATTGCTCAACATCACTAGCAATCAGGGAAATGCAAATCAAAACCACAATGAGATACCACCTTACACCAGGAAGAATGGCCCACATAAAAAAAACAGGCAACAACAAGTGCTGGCATGAATGTGGAGAGAAAGGAACACTTTTATACTGCTGGTGGGAATGTAAACTGGTCCAGCCACCGTGGAAAGCAGTGTGGAGGACCCTCAAATTAATGAAAATGGAACTACCATTTGACCCAGCAATTTCCCTTCTGGGAATCTACCCAAAGGAGACCTCAATATGGGTACAAAGGTATACCTGTGCTTGGATGTTTACTGTAGCACTATTTATAATTGCAAGGACCTGGAAACAACCCAAATGTCTGAAAACAGACAAATGGATGAAAAAGATGTGGTATATATACACCATGGAATTACTACTCATCAATTAAAAATGACAAATTTGATGAATTTATGATAACATTGATGTATCTAGAAGAAGTCATACTAGCAGAAGCAAGTCGGAAAGAAAAAAGACAGAAACAAAATGGTTTCACTAGTATAAGGACAAAAATGAAAGTACACAACTGGGGGGAGGACTAGTTGGAATGGTCAGGGAGGGGAGGTGGTGGGTGACCCCTGGAGATTATGATGATGTGAAATATATATATATATATAATTATTTATATAATAAAAAAGAAAGCAGATTAAAGTAAAAAAAAGAAAAAAAGACAGGGATTTTTTTTTTAACATTTGAGTTGCTAATGTGGTAATTTTGTAGCCCACTGCAAATAAGGACTAAGAAGGGATTTTGAAAAGTTGGTGAAAAATCGCTCTACATACAAAAACCTCACTACAATTCCTAGACTGAGTAAGTTCACAGAGTAAGCTGAGTCCAAAGTCCTTATAATGAGGAAAGTATCCCATAACTGGGCAGAACATCAGGAGGATCTGGTTACAACACAAGCCATCTTTCCTCCTTCCTTCCACAAAGGCAGTTGATTAGCACTTCTGTACATTCTTGCAAGTTTTTCCATAGGTTTGTCCCCACTGTGGAAGAAGTGTTTGCCTGTCTGATAGAATTCCCACATGATGAAAGGAGCCACTGCAAAGGATCAACAGGGAAGTAAATAGAGATGCACCCCCTAGTGACAAAAGATGAGATCACCCAGATCCCAGGTTAACACAAAAGGCAGCTGGAAAGTTTAATTAATGGAAAGTATGCTAGACCGAGGACTGATACAGATGTCTGACTATGCAATGTATACAATTTAAAGGCAAAAGAGAATGTGCAAAAATTTTATTTTTTCAGTTTTTATAGCAACATTCAATGATTTGACCATGTTATTAAATGGACCGCTCTCAAGGCCTTAAAGTTAAAACCTCTCCCAGGACTTATATAAGTGAAGGGTTTTAAAGCTTAAGCTAAATTAGCTTCCTGCCAGAGACTGAAATCTCATCTTGAAGAGGGATATGCTCACGTGAGAATACTTGTGTTTGACCACTAGAAACAACAGTGTGGTTGGGGATTTGTGGTTGGAGATGCAGTTGCCTATTAGGAGGCCAGGAAAGTAGAGTTTCAATGTTGAGAAAAGTGCAATGGGACAGAGCAGTGAAGACCACCCACCCTGTAGTAGAGACTGTGAAGATCAGAGGCAATGTGAGGGTCTAAGGACAGAAAAGCCCCTTGGAATTCAGATACCAACATGAAAGGAAAAAAATGAAGAGGAAGAAAATATGAAGGGCTGAACATTTACCCAAATTCCCAAACTGAGTCACTATAAGGAAATAATTTAAACTAGCAAAGATACCTCTGATAGGGCAGTTGAGTTCATTTTCCCCTGACACCTAGAAAATGAGGGACAAGGGAGTACGGGACAAAGAAAGTGGTCATAACAGGAATTAAAGACAGAAATAATTTTGCATATAAAGTCATTAGAGTCATTCTGTGACTTTAATAGAAACATTTAATCTACTGCTCCACTACTCAGAGTCTGCAAGGGTCTACTCTCTTCCTTAGGGAAACATTCACAGACTTTGGCTTATAAAAAGTACCACTTTTGGTGTCCCATGAACTAGCTAACTCTTGCCTGTCCCTCAGAATAACCTCCAGCAGTTTGCCCTTCCCGGCTCTTTCCACTGCATCCTTCTGGACATTTTTCAGTTTTTCAAATGAACCAAAGTTTTACCAACAATTTCCTCAACCTTGAACATTGTTATTTGTTCTTTTCATTATCTGACTCTTTCATCCTTAATCGCTTGGCTATAAAGTCATTTCCTAGATCCTTCTGTTAAAAAACAAACTTTTTGTTGAATTTGTTAATCACTATAGTAATGAAAATAGATGTGTGGATATTTCTTTCTAATCCCAGAATCATCAGGGATTATAGGAGTAGATCACAGAACATGGTCTCCAGAGTCTGACTTGCTTTTGGACATGGAGCTGGTGGGATTTCCTGAGGCCTCCGGGCCTCACCGGGGTTATCTTTTGGGTAACATTTCATCATTACATTCCTTATTCTCAGCTATTCATACCTGTGGTATCATTGGTTAGGAACTGAGGGGGTGGATCTCCGATCTCCAATTCAACCATTGGACCCACAGATCTCTTCTTCCGTGTACTCTCCCCTCGCATTATTTTACTGATACGAATTTTGTCACTTGGTATCTTTAGGAACAAAGCAAGATTTCTGACCAAATTATGAGAGCTATAGAAGTCATCTTTTGTTAAATCAGGGAACTGAAAAGAAACAAATATGACTGCTGTAGTGTGGATTTCAACAGGTGTAGTCCCTTTAACCAAAAGGTGGAGCATCTGGTAAGTTCGATCAAAGTAGTTTTCACCAAGGACAGTAGAATTCAGGTGTGGAAGGAATTGTTCTGTAGAAGAAAAAGAGTCCAAACAAAAAGGTTAAAAATTTTTATATGAACACCACCACCACAAGCATTTAGTATTTGTTAAAATTTAGGAAATCTGGAAAAGTTTAACATTATCATTCCTTGATAAGAATGTATACATATTAAAAACAAACAAAGCTTATAGAACTGACACTCAGAATTAAAGCAATTATTTAAACAATATCATTCATAATCATTACACATTTATTTTTAAAAATAACCAGTTGTCAACACAGTGCAAAGGGATATTAAAATCTAATTATGAAGCCAGGAGTCTCTATTGCAACAATATTTAAATGATCAGGATTTTAAAGCCTTGACTAAAGGCATTTGGTAATTTAAAAATGTAAATTCAACTTTAATGGCCATCTAGTTTATATATTATAAACAACTATTAAAGAGCATTTAAAATTCAGTGATTCTATTTTTATTAGTGATATTTTATGTAATACAAATTAAGTATTTGATAAGGTATCTTTGAAGGATTTTACAACAATGAAATAAATCTACATTTCAGTCTTAAAAATCTCTGGCTAATGCAAGACAAATTTTACTAGGGAACTGAATATTGTGAAATGGATTGAGATTATTATACATTTAAAATGAATATATACGCAATTTTATGGTAGAGTATCAAAAACGTCTAAGAGATAATAAATCCACTAATGCATATTAAGCCAGACAAAGGATGGATTATATCATAGTGCCAGAATGAGATATGATAGCTTTTTCTAACATTTCATAGTGAGGCTTACTAGGAAAAGGAAATTAAAAGTTTACAATGGTGATAATTCTCATTATTAACGAACATTTATAGCAATGGTATTAAGAAGTCATTTCATTATTACTGTATATTTCTTTAATGTCTACTTGTATAAGTACTAGATGATATTTGCTTTATTCATTATGAAAATTTTAAGAATATGCTTATGTATTATAACTTGAAGCTGCTCAAAGTTTACATTGGTGATAATTCTCATTATTAACGAACACTTATAGCAATGGTATTAAGAAGTCATTTCATTACTACTGTATATTTCTTTA
>PVHY01027422.1:0-16257 GCA_004024945.1 Uropsilus gracilis
CCCACCTTTCCAAGAAACCCCGTGCGGCGGCTGCGGCGGCGCCTGCGCTGGGAGCTGCACCAGCCCGAGTCCCCGGAACCGCCTAGCGGGGCGGTGTCAAGGGCGCCTGAAGCTGACTTACTTTGACCTCAGTGCCAGGGAAGACGCGAGTGGTCGCTCAGATTAGAAACTTGGTTCCTTTTAAAAAAAAGAGAACGAAACGAAAGAACAAAAGGTGGGGGGGGAGAAAATTCTGCTCAAATAGTGATAAAAAAAAAAAGTTGCTCAGAATACAAAATTCTATATCCAGTGATCAGTCACTAGCAAATTAAAATTGTTTTCACTTTCGATTTTTAAAATGTGATTGTTTTACTTTTGGTTTCAAGGTGTCGATACCAAAAAGCTGACTGGAATTTCCATAAGCACTGTTTAGACTCTGTTCTATAAATCATCCTTTTTTAATGTAACTATTACGGGGTATATTGCTGAAAACTAAATGGAAATCAAGTAGAATCAAACTAAGAGTCTCTCAAGATTGTAACTTTCATTGAAAGTTGGTCATTATAAACTTAATTTATAAAATTTTACAGCTAGCTTGACTTTTTTGGTATCTTTTGCAATGTCTTCTGAGTCATGAAATTGGGAAGGCAAAGGTGTTGTATGAGTTTCTGTGACCCAAGTCTCTTGAAAGCTTCCTTAGAATCTTTTTGTTTTGTTGTGAAACATGCAAAAACATGAGTTGTTGTGATCTTTTCTTTTGAAAATAAAAGCACCTGACTTAGTTCAAGAACTCCAGTGTTTCTTATTCCTATACAAAGCAGCTCTCTTTGTAGACCTCAAGATGGAAATGTATTAAAGTGATTTCCAGCTATAAATTTTAGTTTAGAGTGTCACACAGTCATACATAACAACTGACAGTGTTCAAAAACAACAGATTAAGGAAAATCAGCTTCCTTTCTATGAAGAATATTGATGGCAATTTAAAGTGACTTTTCTTTTTTTTTGAGACTAGGTCTCGATATTTTTACCCGTGGAACCGCAGGCTCTCGTTGCCTGGGATACCACAGACTCAAGCAATCCCCAACCTCAGCTTCCCAGGTAGCTGGGATTACAGGTGCGCGCCACCACACCCAGCTATTTTTTTGGAACTAGGTCTCGCTATGGGCCCCAGACAGGACTCCAACCATGATCCTTAGCCCTGGTCACTTCTAGGCTGAAGCTTACAGGCACGAGCCACCGTGGCCAGCTAAAGCGACTTTTCTACATAAAACAATAATGTATGTGATAAAGATTTCCTTGTGCTCATCTGCCCACTTAATACAGATTTTTATCTGCTATGACTTAAGAATTTTATGTCGTTTAGTCTTAGGAGTTTAGAGATTATGAATTCTAGAGGTTATTTAGTTGAACTTCATTTCTTCTTTTACTTCATTCTTGTTTTTTAAAAGAAGATACTAAGCAACAGGGTCAATTGCGAGAACAGGGCTGATATTGATTCAGCTCATGTTAAATGGCAAAGGAGGTAGCAGAGAAGTCTTTGTGGCTACCTACATGCCAAAGTTGAGCTACATGTGAAAGCCTGAATTAAAAAAAAAAAAAAAAAAAAAAAGACTGAATTCAACTCAGCTTCAGATTCAATAGTCTACAAAGTTCTGGGTTTCTAAAGATGAATTTCATTCTTGAACATGATTTTATTAACATTGGTAACTGATAGCATCTTGTGAAAACTCTTGGGCATTTTATAAACCTATTTATTCTTCCAACATAAAGCATTATCCTTGCTTCACAGATGAGAAAGCTAAAGCTTAAAAAAGGCAAACCCACATCAAGCAGGTCCGATGCAAATCCACATCAAGCAGTTCTGATGTGATGATGCTGAGCCCATACTAAACTGTTGTCTTTGAAATCCATATCTACACACTGTTCTGTTGTGCATAGAGAAGGAATCTATGGCCACAAATAATTAATAATGCACATATGGGTTCACTTTTGGGGACTCACAATGTTCATCAGCATATTAGAGGTATCTTAAGAAGTAGTGCCACATAGAGCAAGGGGGCTAGATTCTGGAGAGGGATGTGCACAAGAGAGTAAGATAATGGCTCATGGGTAACAGGGTGGTGGGAGAACCTCAGGGTATACAATGATGTAAAATAGACATATATATGTGCAATTAATTAAAAAAGTAAAATCATCTTAAAGAAAAAAGAAATATTGCAGGAGGAAATTTAAACACCCATTTAAAAGTTTATATGATCTTGAATTTATCAAACATTAAGTCCTTTTCATTTTTCTCATATAGCAGCTATTAAAAATCTTGAAGTTTCCAGTGAGTCAATTTGAGTAATGCTTGACTAATGATGGGGTTCAGGACATAATACCCTAATATATGGTTCCTTGGTATATTGATTATTTTAAGCAGAGGTTCACTGAGAAGCAGTAGGAAGGTCATCCTGACCTTACTCTATTTCTTCCCTGAAACAGTTCATAAAACCCTCCTGTGAGAGGTGCCCTTCTTATACCTGGAGGAAAGGAATAGTCTTACTTCAGAAAACAAAGGAACAGAGCAACACAAACAAGAACCATAATATGACTTGCTAAGTTCCTCCCATTTACCACTTACTCCTTGACCTATCATATTCTGTGATAACCACCCATTCTTCATCAAACCTAACCCAAAAATACTCAGGTCTAATTATCTCTTTACATTTTCATTCTGCTATGAAGTTCCCTTTGTCACATAAAACATATAAATTTGAACACATCTTGCTCTTAAACCGATTGGTCCATTTAATTTTCAGACCCAGTCAGGATCACAAAGGGTCAAGGGAAACTTTCCTCCCCTACACTAAATTATGCCATTGCTTAATATCAAAGTTATTATTTACTTGACTTGACATTGATTATGATCACATAATCAATAAATATTATGCCTCACATCAGATGCCTTGAGCATCTCACCTAAGTCTACACCATAGTGGCAAGACATGATTATTATGTTACACATTTATCTCCTCCATCAGATGACCAGGAACTGCTAGACTTCCCTATAAAGTATAGATTCAAACATACATATGCGTGTACACATACATGCTTCCAGTAGAGTCACATATAGTATAGTATGTGCTCTGAAGAAATGGGATACCAAGAGGAGCAAAACACCAAAGAAAGTCATTCCCTCTTCCTCAGAAGAGCAAGAAAATTTTCTTCCACCAAAAAGGTGAAGACTGAGTTGACTCTTAAACAAATCATCAATTTTGAACTAGGCATGGTGGTATGTCCATATAATCCCAGCTACCTGGGAGGGTGAGGCTAGGGATCACTTGACTCAATGGGTTCAAGACAACCCTTGGCAACATGCCAAGATCTAGTCTTAAAAAAAAAAAAAAAAAAGATCGATTTTGTGAGGGTTATGTAAACCATGTGAAAACTATCTGATGGACATTATGTTATCAGTGCAGCTCCTCATCCAGGAAGTTGAAAAACTCTTCAAATGTGCCCAGCTTTGTGCAAGATCCTGGAGGATGCAAAGAGATTGGGCAACATCATTTTCTAAAGTTTTGTAATTAGAATACATAAAAAATAAAGGAAAGTTGTTAAGATATTAAATATTCTCATCACAAAAAGGAAGTGGTAACTATGCAAAGTGATGGAAGTGTTAGTGACGGCTGTGGGGGGTGTTATTTTGCAATATGTAAGTTTATCAATTCATGTTGTATACCTTAAATTCATGCAATTTTTTTTCAATTATATCTCAAACAAGGTGGGAAAAAAAGCGACAACAAACTTTTTTTTAAAGTTAAAAAAAAAGTATTCTACTTATTCTTTATCAGGCAGACAGTACTAAAGATTCATGAGCAAGGTTTTGATATCAAATGTTGGTCTGAACACCAGTTTCAAACTCTGGGATTTCTCAACCTAGTTTTTTCAGCTATAAAATAGAGTTTTAATAAATGAGATAATTGCTTCATGCCAAAGTCAAAGCACAGTGTCTTACCTTGATAAAAATTCAATAAATGGTAGCTTTGGTAAACATTTAATTTTTTTTTCTTGAGTATTTCTTCTACTTTATTTTCCAACCTAAAGAAATATTTTCAAAGCAAAATTTCCAAGGATTTTTTAAATTTCTTTTTGTCACTACAGTTACCATACAGTAACTATACCAAGTGGTTTAGTGACTAAACCCAAGAGTAGGGCACAGTGTTATAATCCCTCTCAATAAGTTTTCATATTAATGTCTATGAATAAGTCTGTATAAGTAAAATGTTGTGAGACAGATCAAAGTTTTAGAAATTAAAATTCAAGTAAAATAATACTAATAAAATTAGGGAATGAAGAACATTATTTGCTTAAATTTTGCCGGGGTGATTGATTTATCATGCAAATAATAAAGTATTTAGAGTTTTGTTAAAGTATTTAGAAAATGAAGTTACTGTCTTTGACAGTGCTGGAAAGGAGATCAATTAAGTGTATTATTCATAAAATAGGGCCTGAATATTCAAGTCTGTAAGATATGAAGCAGTAAACTATTATATTAAGGAAATTAAAGACAACTGAGACTACTACATTTTTTCAACTTCACTTGTTTAATTGCAAACTTGAATACTGTTTCTGAGAGAATTCTTAGGATGCACTAATGGCATGATAAGCCCACTGATTTGACATGATTATGAAATCATAGGGGAGAAACAACACAAAGAATCTTGAGATTCTCAGAAATGCTTTAAACAGAATGTAATCTTGGAATATTGGAAGCACTGATATATAAAACTCTGAATGTGTTATAATAGATAGCTCAAAAAAGGAAATATGAAGCAAACCATCCAGAAAAATTAATGTGACTATTCAGGGATTTCAGCTTTTCAGAGAACATACATAAATAGTGAAAATGACTAGCAAAATAGAAGAAATGTATTTTGCTTGACAGTTTTATGTTTTTATTTGGAAATTTGTAGCCTACTTTTGCCTAAGGGGTTGTAAAAGGAATTCAGAAATACCAAGAAATAAAATTTGGGCTGGTCCTTGAGTAAGTTATTTCTGATTATTTTCCTGGTTTGAATGGTACCCTGCAATAGAGTTCAAATCGCTACAACAAAGAAGTTCACCGATCAGGGTATTAAAAACATACCAAGCAAAAGAACTCAACTTTTACTTATAAGTTAACTTTGTTGTTTAGAAGGACATAATTTCTATCTCAGTATTGCATATGGTCCTTAGTGATTCTTTTGAAATGTTTCCCACAGTTGCAAGAAAGGGAAATTGTGAACAAAAGGAAATCTTGTAGGCCAGTGCTTCTCAAACTTTAATCCCTATCCATATCAACTGGTTATTTCCTTCAAATGCAGAAGCTGATCCCATCGGATTAGAATGGACTTCTAAATTACTAATGTTGCTATATGATGTTAACAGTGCTAATTTTTAGACTATATTTCAAGTAGCAACATCTTAGACTAAATAATCACTGAAAGATCATAGTGAGCAGAAACAGTCATTATAGTGGAGAGCATGCTTGTCCATTTGGCTCTCCTTTTCCTGGCCAGCCAGGACATCCCGTTTGTTATTCTGGTTAGTGGGTCCATGGATGGAAGGCAAGGCATTTCGAGGTGTCAATGGTAGAAAGAACAGCTGTTCCTGTCTTCCATGTGATCTCTTTCAGAAGACAATGGACCCTTGTCCGCAGCTAATCTGTCATTACAACTATTCTGACATGGAAAAGAAGGAATAATCCAAGAAGGTGAAATAGGTCAAAATGATGGGGGAAAAGTAGGAAAAAGAAGTAAGGAAAAGCCAGATTAAAAAAAAACAAGATTAGGGTATCT
This sequence comes from Uropsilus gracilis, assembly GCA_004024945.1. NCBI lineage: Eukaryota > Metazoa > Chordata > Mammalia > Eulipotyphla > Talpidae > Uropsilus > Uropsilus gracilis. Next base: position 5,799 of record PVHY01027422.1, read on the forward strand.
GGAAACCTTGCGAGGAATATTCTTTTATCTTTCATTAATTATTCATTTCAATTTATTCTAAATAGTTTGTCCTAGTGAACAATGCAACAGGATAGAATAATCTCACATACAGCTCTCATTTTAATAGCATAATATCTGCATGGGGTAGTTTGATGATGCTGGATTCATAAAACCAAAGGCTAGCCCTCCCTCTAAGGGTTTAGACTTCCAGAGAAATTATAAAGAAAAACAAGCTTCACGTCCCCTAAAAAATAAAACAAAAGAATGTCCTTCAGATCTTATTACTTGGTGACTTTATGAATTGGAATGGAAATGCTATCAACTTTGGGAACTTGACCTCAACTTTGTTTTAACCATTTGAAGAATAACTCTAATTTTAGTGCCAATACTCCAGAGCAAAGCTCTCCCATGTAGATGAAAACATGTTATGGAACTTGTACCACCTTAACATTGCCAGGAGAACATGGCTGAGTCTGCTCTGATCCTTACTAACTCTATGAACCTGGACAAATGGAATTTGTCTAATACATAATAGGTGCTCAAAAAAGTGTGAATTATCATCTTATTTACATTAAACTTTCTGAGGCTGTTTTCAGATTCCTCAAATATAAAATGAATATAATAATGTTTGCTACAAAAATAGGATAGTTCGTGAGGATTAAATGAACTAAGACATTAAAATATTTTATAAAGAGTAAATAAAAGTAAAATAATATTAACATTGTCTCATGATTTTAAGTTCCAAATAGAAATGTTAATTTTCATAGGTGGTTGTGGGATAGGACAAAATAACTAGATAATTTAATTTTTAATTATTTAAATAAAATTTAGTACTCATAGGAATAAGCAATTGCATTTGATGAATGTGCCCTCCTGCTATTCTGTGGAATTGTGCAAAGAATGTTAGAGAGGACACTGGACTGCCAAATCTTGTTTTGTTGTTGATCTAGAACTGGACAGAACAAGAACTTGTTCTTATATCTAATATATGCAGTCCAAGCTCCATAGTATAAGATGTACCCTTCTTCCCATATTTCCACTAATTTCCAACACCAGCTATTCTCACAAGAGGCTAGATACAACTTGTTTTTTGGATTTATCATCCGTAATACACTTCTCCGTATGTAATGGGGAGCTTCAACTCCAGAATATTTTTATCAACAAAATGGACCTCTTTTTTTCTCACTATTACCTTCTCCTGAGGTGTTTCCTATCTCCATAATATCATTTCAGTCATACAATTGTGCAGTGAATTTCCAACAAACACATATCACAATTTATATGCAAAGGTGATAATAACACAATAGGTGATATGCAAAAGGTGATAATAATCACAATTTATATGCAAAGGTGATGATTAGTTAGTAATAATAACTAATCATCATGAGCACTAATAACCACCAGAGTAAAGAAGTAGAGTGTTGGAGTGCTGTATGTTAAATTCTTTTGGGGTCAGCTACTAATTCTTCAGTTTCTGGATCCCACAAAGGTAGAGGAAAGGACTGGAGATTCCTGGAGGAATGAGAGGTATGACCAAAGCAGTAAAGGCACTGGGGTGGGCACAGGAGAAAGCTGTAATCAATTGGCACAGAACTATTTCAATATTTAGCATATGTCTGATATGGACACCCAGAACATATAACGGAATATCAGCAGGTTTGGCTGCTGTATCTCCAGGCTTAACTTAAACTCCTTGTTCAACAACCCCAAGGGCAGTGATACTTTCCACTAAATTATTTTAACATGTTTTATCCATATCATTTACTAGCCACATTTCCAACTTTGCAATGTTAATTGTCTTCTGGGGAACTGTAGCATATTTTGTCTTAAGAAGATGATAATTTTTTCTAAAACAAGAGTTGTATTGTGTCTTTGTGTCTCTCTAAGTGTCAAAAATATTCCCATTTGCAGGCAGCTACCTGTGCTATATGTACTAATGAAAGTGAGTTGATTGAATAATTAGAAACTATACATGTCATAATATAGTCATTTCAAATCACTTAGAGAGTGAAAGAGTGACAGACATTTTTTGAAAGTGATAAGAACTAGGGACTCTCTTCCCAGAAATATCCATATTGACACAAAATTAGGCATAAGATGTCAGGAGTCTCATTTATCCTCTAAGTCATTTATAGATTTCATGGAACCTAGGTTAAGGATGGTTTAAATGGAAATTTATGGAGTTAAAAAATTAACCTAAATAATTTTTCTCTCTTTTTTTTTGCATGCTACAGGTATATTTTTCTCATGTCATAACGTAAACAAGTGGACAGCAATGTCCCCAATAGCAGGGCCTGCCAAAACTAACAACCACATCAACATTCTTCCATATATACACTCTGTGTAAATTTTTTTTATGATGTCCCTGAGCCAACTTAAAATAACGAACTCTATTTTTTTAATTTTTATTGAATACTGTATTATTACATTAGACAGGTTTCACTATAAATCATGTATATACAAAATAAAATTTGCCGCCCAAAGTCCAAGAGAACTAGAAGTTTTTTTAAACTTCACTTCTTTCATGGGCATTCTTGATTTAAAAACAACCATGGGCATTCTTGATTTAAAAAACAATGAAGTCCACCAACCCCATTTCACATACCCAAATGTCCTGGTAAACTTAAATATAGAAGGGCTTCCAAGGGGGTACAAGCATTTTAAATAAGGCTTTGCTGTATCTTGGCACAAGACAAATGGCTTAAAACAAACCAAAATCCTATAATCAACTACTAAAGACATAACTGATCCTATCTTGATCATTCAAAGAGGAAAATATTTTAGGAGAGTTCATAATGTTTTCACCCCTGGAATCATATTAAATGCCTATCTCTAGCTGGGAAGCAGAAGAGCACCAGGACCCACACTTTTGTTGTTTTGGTCCAGTCTCCTCTAGGAATGTTGTACCAATATTGACTGAGGGTTTCAGTTAAAGTGCACTCATTACGAATTAATAGCTGCAGACAGATGTCAGATAGTGTCAATAAAAATATGGCATAAGACCTTCTTTAAGTGGTTGAACTAATTAATAAGTACCACATGCCTAAATATGAAGAGTGTGATTCATGTCTGAGAGGAAAAAGACATTGCAGACTGCAAGAACATGTGTCTTAGACAACTTCATTCATCACGGAAAGCAGCCTTAGTACATAAATCAAAGTGTGGACATGAAGTATAAAATAGTGAGATCACTGTCACTAAAACTCTGTGGAATTGACTCCCACTGAGTTACGTGACATGACTCAAAGACGGGAGTTCCATCAGCTCCCTGACGTAATTAAATGGCCTCATTAGGATGAATTTATTTTCTGGAAGAAAGAAAAGAACTTATTCACAAGGGAAATTCCTGCTCTAGCACAGATATGAAAGTATAAGAAAATCATACTTTCTCATATTTCATAATGATTTGCTTCATTAATGGAAAAAAAGTAGAAAATATTTTATTAATTTCTGGATTGGTATTTGTTGTCTGAAACTTCTTGCTCCATGCTAGTACCACAAAGATATTAGATATACAAAGTGAAAAGAACTCCAGAAGAAAATAATATGGAAAAAAAAGTTCATTAAATAATAATTAAAACTAGGGCCAATTTATGCTTCCCTGGCTATAAACCAAAGGAGTATCACTGGAAGAGACAAAGACTTCTTGTTTTGCAAGAAATCTTTGGAAAAACTGCATTGCTTCTCTGGACAAATGTAGAAGAATGGATATATAATTTAGGAGGCTGTAACTCAGGAACAGCCACATTTTTCATCTGCTCTGACAAATGCAGTAACAAAGAAAGTTTCTGAAAATTAATTCTCTGTATGTCATTCAATATAATGCAGTGCTCTGTCCCACATGTGAGTGGATCTATACTAAAAACATCATGATGGCAACGTGAGAAAACGAAATGTCCCTGACACCCAGAGAAAGAGTGTTAGAATCAGTTTTCCTGGTTCACTTCTGCAGCTAATGTACATGAGGCTTTCAGAACCAAAGAGCCAGAAGCAGCAAATTAGAATGAGGAGGGTGGGGAGAGCGTGAGGGGATAAATGCCTTGTCCATCACTTGCTAGTTCTTGACATGTGGCAATCCTGGTGTTTGAGTAAAAAACACAACTTCTTGCCAACAATCTTCTTGGTTATAAGGCTTGGAGCCTAGATAGTGACAAATCCACTGTTTGAGCACATCTGTCTACTCTCTCTACCAAGCTTGTGGCCATTGTGGGAAGAGTAGCTACCACATTTACTAAGGTGGTGCATTTTACACAGAGTAACTGTGACTATTTGTTGAATAAGGTAGTAGGAAAGCATTTATGCCCTTGACATCACTCTTTTCCTATTTATACACATTGCTGGTCCTAAGATGCCCTGCTTCCTGGAAGAATACAGCAACCATGTCTGAAAATGAAAAAATACCTTAAAAATTCTAGGCTATCACATGAGATCTGGAAATGTTTCAAAAACTACTAAGTAAAACAGTGGTAACTTTTCCAGATCCAAAAAGTAGAATGAAAACATAACTGTGGGCTATAGGATCATCATTCAAAAATATTTTAGTGAGAACTTGACTATCACATGTAAAAGTAAAGGAAAAAAGAGCAGAGGATGAAAGAGGGAGAAAAAGATTCCTGTCACTGGCCTTATACTTCTATGCAAGCAAATATGAACAATTTTCCTAACACATTTACATTTACATATTCAATTTTGAATTCAAAATATAAACCCAGCTAGGGTAAAATCTGACTTTCCAGCCCAATGTCCCAAAATTTTGTTACATTAGTCTCTTGAGTCATTTCAATTAGTCTTACACATTTTTTTTTGAGACTAGATCTCGCTATGTTGCCTGGGGTAATCTTAAACCTGCAGACTCAAGTGATCCCTGGCCTCAGTCTCCCAGTGCTGGAGTTACAGGTGTGCACCACCACGCCTGGTTAGTCTTTCACATTCTAATCTTCTGTCTTTATTGACAGAATCTTAAAGTAGAATTCATAGATCATCAAGTCCATCTGTTGGCTGCATACTCGAACCCTCTACTAGGTGTTCCTAAGTTAGGCTGACACGTTACTAGTTAAACTTATCACTTATTCTTTTCAATTGAGACCATGGAATAATTTCACAAAATACAACTTCAGGGAAAAGAGAAAAGAAATAAACACACTCTAAACTAAAAGTTCTCCTTATCTTAAAATTGTATCCTAAAACAATATTTAAATCTAATTACAAGCAGTGTTTAGAGTGTTCTCATTTTTTATCTCTTCCCATATGTGTGTATGTGTATATGTGTACACATAGGGAAAATGCCCCTATATAAAAATATACAGTGGCATTAAAGTAACATCATGAATGGTCTTTATTTCTCACCTTTGTTTATTTCTACTTTCTATTTTTCATTCAATTAAAGAAATGACAATTTCATTATTTCTTCAATAATGAACAGAATATTTTAAAATATGTCTATTCACATAAATGAATAAAATTGATGTGCCACTTATTTTTCAAATATTACAAAATTTATAACAACAAAAAAATTGAATTGATACAATTGGGAAAGTTGGGTTTAAACAAACAAATGGAATAAAACAAGTGATAATGATCTCATGTTTCCAAAGAAGGAGATACTAATCTTTAAGGATTAATCCAGAACAAAGCTTTGGTATTGAAAATACAAAGCCTGGGAAACTAACTAGGAAATTATCATTTTTCTTTTTAAAACTCCACCCAGCTTTTATTCAAGGTCAGTTTAACTTAGGATTTATAGTATATCAAGCACGACACAAATTAAACCTTGGGCAAGAATTCAAAGATAACTAAGATATAATCTTTGCCCTGAAAACCCTCACATTTTTCCCATTTCCCAAAAAGGTACCCCAGTTAACAGTTTGATGCTTTGTAAATTTATGACTGAGGAGTAGTCAGGGACTCCAAACTGTTAAAGGATTCAATTCTAAGAATTTGGCCAGTCACATGCACAAAGGCAAAGAAAGCACACTTCTGGTGTGAAAGATCTTTAATTGTCTAGGGGAGAGGAAAGGAGAATCAAATAATAGCAAACCCCAAATATTACCCATCCCCTCATGAACATATGCCCAGACTCAGGCCAAAGTGGAAAGAGTAACTAAGATCCAAACACTAAGGTATATTTAAGGAGGGAACTACAAGAAAAGATTAGGCAGGCCCTACAAAACTGAGAATGAAAGCAAGACCTAAAATTCAAAATGTACAATATAACCCACCACAAGATTAAGAGAGAAGCTTCCATTATCTCTGCTCAAATCCTAAAGTCCCAGAGGCAGTCTTTCCATGTGTCTCTCACCCACACATAACCTGTAAGAGTTCTCCCAAAGAGTTTATCATCATGTCGCTCCTCCAGTTGTTCCCTCTTCCAAGGATCTCTCCTTCCTTCTTTATTCCACCTCTACTTATATGTCTACCTTGTTCCTTTTCAGCTGCCCCTCATTAAGGAAACCCAGTTCATGGCATGCAGGAAGTAGCAACACATGTTAAGGTGTGGGAGGGGAAAATGGTGACCATCACAGTGATTCTCTTCCTCCTTTCACTGGGATGTGCTCTACAACAGCTTCACATGGGGTCTGTTTTCATAAAGATCTTAGTTATCCATATCCCATAGTCTCTCAAATCTCAGTCACTGACACATCTAAAAGAAAGATGTAGGAGGTCTTTTGTGTTGCCATTTTCAACTTCTGATATTTCTGGCATAGGTAGATTCTATGCATCTCTAACAAGTCTATTGGAGTATCTTTGCCTTGAGTGTATTCAGTGCTGGTGGGCAAGACATTCCCTTCCTCATGGAAACACTCAATATTTGCATAGACAACTTCCAGTCAAGGACACACTGTCCTCCACTTTTACATTTTATTCAATGATCATAAACAAAGCCATTCCACGTCCTTCTAGAGCGTCTTTCTCTTGCTTAACGGAAAATTCCTGGAACAATAGTGAGTACAGAACTTGAATTCATCAAGCTATTATTGAAATTGATTTCCTTATTTTGCCCATCTTGTTCAAGAGCAAACCTGCAAAATATTCTCAAATCTGTACATGTTACCTCCTCCATTGCCACCACCACAGTCTATACCACCTTCCCATTAAGTCTTCCTAGACAAGTAAAGCAGCTTCATCCCTGACTCCCATTTCCTCCTATTAACACATCACAAGTTAATATGAACAAGACTCCTGCTGCTATTGTCCCCAAAGCAATATCCAATGAGTATGTGAAGGTCTCCTCAAAACAACAAAGAATTCTCAATAATAAGCAGGATATCCAAGTAACCAATTCAATTCAGTTTAGTGCTGACACTGTCTATCAAGAGACAGAATCAGATGCCAAAGTTTAAAGATTCAATTTCCTACAACTGTTCTCTATTTTAGGTGCCAGTCAGAAGTACAGGCAGGTTTTCATGCTTCTAATGAACCAGCTATGTATGAGTCAGAGGTTTCTAGTTACCTTCCTCACTTTCGATTAAATGGCTAGAATAACTCAGTGAATTCATGAATGGCTTACTCATTAAACCACAAATTACAAAGAATATTACTCAGGAACAACTCAATAGTAGAGGTACATAAGTCAAGCCTGGGGAAAAGACTTCCATGACGTCTCCAGGTATACCATTCTTCCGAATTCCCCTGTAGCCTGTAGTCACCAACCCAGAAACTCTAACAAGGCCCCCTCCTTTGAAACATTACATAGACATGATTGATTAAATCATTTTGCTAACTCAACTCAATCTCTAAAACTTCTTCCCATCCTTGAGTGGAGGACTAGAAGTTCCAATCCTCTCTTCACCTGTTGCTTCCTCTGATGACCAGCCCCCAACCTCAGATATTTATACCATCATCCACTCCCTCCCCAAAAAATGCTTCAGTAAATTGAAATGAGACTTATTGTACATTTTCCAAATATTCAAGTGAAAGAAATTATATACACTTGAGGTCCTATACCCAAGAAACTGAAAGTGGCAGCTTAGTGAGTAGTAATTCAAACACAGCTAGCAGAGGGGGCACAAGATTCTAGACTAAAAACATACTAGAGAATCAGACCCATAAAAAATAAGTTTATAAAGAATACACTCATAACTAAAGAGAAAATGTGATCAGGAATGCTGAAATGAACTAGCACATACAAAACTGACCAATCCACATACAAAATTGAATGATATCCACAGGACTATAATCAATTGTACCTCCGTTGAACAAAATTAATTTGCATCTCTATGGCAGCCTAGGAAGGCGTGGCCAGGGCCAGGGATTGTGGCCTGAGCCCCGCTGGGGGCATGTATTGAAACCTAGTTCCAAAAAAATATAGCTGGGTGTGGTGGCACACGTCTGTAATCCCAGTTACCTGGGACGCTGAGGCTGGGGATTGCTTGAGTCTGTGGTACCCCAGGCAACGTGAGCCTGTGGCTCCACAGGCAAAAATAGCAAAACCTAGTCTCAAATATATATATATATATATATATATGTATATATATATATATATATATATATATATCATGACAAAACAGAGAATTCCATTCAAATTAAATTTTAGAAAGACTTGAGAGACAGTCTTTCCTACTCTATTGGTGAAGAGATTTATTACACACAAAATCATTGTTTAAAATATATATCAGCGATATAAAAACACCACTTTATGTTAACTAAACTCCAGAAAGTGATGCCTATAAAAGAAAAGAGGTAAGACCAACAGCTACTTTCATTACTAGCAGAGTAGAGGGAGGAAAAAAGTGCAGGTTAGACTGGTTTAGCCAACTGGACTAGTAGATTAGCAAAGGTAAAATGATTTACTTCTGTCTCTTTCACACAAAATGTTTGGCATGTAGTCAAGAATTACAAGGCAAATAAAAAAGAAAAGGTGTGTCCCCAAGATCAAGAAATGGTAAAATCAAGAGAATAAGCTTCAAGATGAAGTAACAGACCAAAGACAAGGAATTTAGAACACCTACGTTAAATCACTTAAAGATTTAATGGATTATTGGATAATATATATGAACAGGTAGAGAAGTTCTTCAGAGAGATGGAAACTATAAAAAAGAAAATAGAAATGTTCAAAATAAAAATAATATGAAATAATTGATGAGCTCAATAACAGTCCTGACATAGTAGGGGAAGGACTGACTTGAAGACAGATGGAAACACAGAAAGAAAAGAGTTGGAAAAAATGAAACAGTGTATCCAAGAGCTGTTGGCAACAACAAATGGTCTGACATACATAATTCGTTCAGTTGGAATCCATAAGGAAGGAAAGAAAGCGTGAAGCAACAGAAGTATGTGAAAAGACTGCAGTCCAGAGTTTTCTAAGAACTTCCAGATGGGTGAACACATGGAGATGCAAGGAAAGTGACAAACTTGGAGAGGGCATGGAAGCTCTGTTCCCCTTCTCACATACTTCGCCTTATGAATCTCTTAGTCTGGTTGTTATGGAAGGCTACATTTTTTTGTAATAAACCCATACTCTAATTACATTAACAATGACTGGCCCTGGAGACAAAATTCCTCTAACTTTACTAGGAAGATTGCTCTGCAGGCTTTGTACTCTTTGGCATTTCTTTCTTTGCACTTCCTGCCAACATTATTGGCTCAGATTTTGCATTAAAATACAGAACAGCACCACCAGAAACACTCTGTGAAAAGAAGGAACACAGCTGCCAACCTCATCCACAACTATATTTTGCAACCGATGAATGCAGAAGCTAGTCCATGGACCTTGCTTCCAGCTGGGCACCACACTGTAACTACACATGGAACAAATCAGATGTTAGACATCTCTAGACTATTTGCTCTTGGGAAGCTGAAGAAATGTCATGAATAAAAATGAAATTTATTTATCCTTTGTCAGATAAATGGATTTCAAAGTTTTTTCTCAACATTTAATTTATCTTTCCACCCTATTAGCAGAATCTTTTACAGAGTAAAAATTTTAGAGTTTTGATGAAGTCCAATTTATTCATTTCCCCTTTTGTGTATAGTTTTTGACCCTGAAGAAGACAAGAACTAGACCTTTAATCCAGAAGTCTGCCTACTCCTAGGTCCTAATGATTTCCCTTTTTTCGCTAAAACTTTAAGTTTTACACTTTACCTTTGAGTATATGGTCAGATTGAGTTCATTTTTGAATAAGATGTGAAGTTTAAATCGTGGTTCACTCTTTCTTTTAAGCACAAGGATGTCCAGTGACTCTAGCACCATGTTGAAAGTCATTCTTATTCTTCAATTGAATTACTACTTCAACTTTGTCAAAAATTAATGGAATCTGGCCAGGCATAGTGGCGCATGCCTGTAGGTGGCAGCTTAGGAAGCCACAGCTGGTGCCAGGGATCACGGTTCGAGTCCCCTGGGGGCATGTAGCAAGACCTAGTCCCCCAAAAATAGCTGGGTGTGGTGGTGTGAGCCTGTAATCCCAGCTACCTGGGAAGCTGAGGCTGGGGATTGCTTGAGTCTATGGTACCCCGGGCAAAG
>PVHY01027423.1:0-16250 GCA_004024945.1 Uropsilus gracilis
TTTTTTTTTTTTTTTTTTTTTTTTTTTTTTGTGTGTGTGTGTGTTTTCATTTTTTTTTATTTTTTTGTTTGATTTTCCCTATATCCGTCATATAAGTGAGACCATCCTGGTGCAATTGAAATTGGCAGTCCTAAAATGTACGCAGCAGAGGTTTTCAGGAATAGGAAGAGACTTGAGCTAAATTTTCAAATGTGTAAAGACATGGAGTGACTCAGAGGAGCTAGAGGTTGCAGGTAATTATGGCACCACATTAGTCAGTTTGGTGGCCATGCAGTGAAAGTTAGAGGATGGACCAACATAGCAGTAGAGGGTCCCTATTTACTTAAGTGAAGACTGAAAGGTACCCAGGAGTCCGCTATTCTGGAGCATCCAGTGGTGAAACTGGAATATCTTTTGGAGATCAGAGACCAGCATGGCCATTCCCAGAGGGATCACTGGACAGATGTAATTCCATACACAACATGTCGGTGGAGAGAATTGCTTGCAAGCTGTGGCCCAGTGCAGGAGTCTGCATGAGAACTCTTAGCATCATGCTCCCATGTAGCTTGGAGGCCCTGGGAAGAGGGATCTAAGCAATGTGAAGTCCAACCTTTAGTTAGGAGAAGTGGGCCCAGTGAGTGCGCACACACACACATACATACACACACATATGGTTAGTGTGTTGAAATGTATTCCTTGTTTCTCAGTTGTGAGGAGATTTGTGAAGTGCTCTGAAAGTGCACAGACTGCAAAGACTTGGGTCTGGGATGCCTGAGCAAAGAACTTTTGGTGATGCCACAGACAAGCTCATCCTCTCCCCACCCCCCACAATAAATCATCAGTGACTGACTGATTCCAGGCTCTTCTTGCACACCCTAACTCATCAGCTGAAGGTCATTTGTCCCTAACATGTGACAAAGCAATGAAATGTCAAACACCTAACATCATGGAATGATGGAAAACGGTAAAAAAAAATGAGCAGTGCATCTTTAAGTCAGTGTTCAGTGCAGTGCTTTAGAAAATAGCAAACTCTAAAGCAGCAAAAATCAGTAGTATGAAAACTATGAGTAGTTATTCCTTCAAGGAAATATGTCACCACAGGAGAGAAACACGTTTCAGAATCAAATAGCAAAAACCCAGGACACCTCCTCTACTATGATTTCAAAATAAATCAAAGAAAACAGAGAAACTGATCAAATTAGATAAAGAATAAAGATAAGCAAATAATATGCTGAGAAAAACAATGAACAGAAAATTAACATTAAAGGTTTTACAAGAAAATACTGAAGATGAAGGATGTGAAAAGATCAATAGGGTGACAAAAATTCTGATCAATTATGAAAGTAGAAAACACCAAATAGAAGATTCAATTGATGAGCGTCAATCAGCAAAGAAACCACCTGGAAGAAGAAAGAGCATATGCAGATAAAAACATGAAGAAACGTCTTGAGAATTATCTGAATCATTCAGAAAGGCAACAAAAGAATAATAGGTTTCTAGTAGGACATGAAATAGATGCAGAAATGGCAAATTATCCAAAGAAATAATGGAAGAAAACTTTCCAAAGTTTGGGGAGATACTAAATATAAACATTAAAGCTAAAAGAACATCTGGGCAGATAACTGAATGGTATGAAGCCTCCACCAAGACACATATCTGCGACCCTTCATAAAGCTAAAGCTAAAAAAGGATTATTGAAATGACTTGGGAAAGTGAACAGTTTGCCTGTAGAAGTATGTCACCAGGCTTGCATCTGACTTCTCTAAGAAACTAGACAAGCAAGTAGAGAAAGTACTGATGTTGTCAAAATACTTAAATATAAATATCCCAGCCAAGAATACTTTATGCCGCAAGACTTTTCTTCAACTATGAAGGACAATTTGTATTTGGAGACTTTTGTGAATAAATGGGGAGAAAAGATTCTGTAATAATACTATCAAATGCATATTTGAGGAAAATAATTGGAAAATAGTTGGAAAATAATATATATGGTGTATCTTATCTCTGAAATAGAATCAAGTCATGAAAAGACTTGAGAAGGGATGAAAAGAAACAGAGAAACTTTTAGGGACCTTAAGTGTGGGCAATAAAAGAATATGGGGGGATGGACTCCTTTGAGCAAAAGAATACTATTCATGGATAAAACTGAAACAAATATTGTCAAATAGTTGTTAAATATTTGTTTAAAAACATTGACATTAACATAAATTTTAAATCTATGAAGGTGATATATTTCACATATTCTAGTTAAGATCTCGTGCCACTGTTTTTATTTTATATTTTATATGCTGCAGCTATACAGAAATTTGTTTCCCTATCTCTAAGTAAATAACTTTTTATGGCCATTTGAATATATATATATATATATATATATATACATACATGCATATTGTTTCCCAAGTTGTATATAGAATATATATAATATCACTACTCATTCACTTAATTTCAACATTTTATTGAAGTCAAAAAAATCCTCAGTCATTTAGTGTTTTTCAAAATGTTTTTATAAAAACATGTTGGTATAGCATAGACAACGGGTGTAATGAAACTAAACAAAGGAAAAGATAATGGAAACACTAAAAACTTTAGAATTGAAGCTTTGAGAAAGGAAGTTTGTGGAGGATTGAAAAAAGTAACACTATGGTGGACAATTGTGGTAATCAGTGGTGGGAGCTGAGCTGTAACATGTGTAAAGAGATACAGACTTTTACACAACGTTGGAGATCATTATTATCTCAGTAAAAATTGTACAATAACAAATAACCATAGAAGTGAACCTAATATAATATGTGCAGATATTGATTTATAAAGAAGTACACCTGAAATTACTTAACGACTTAAAACATTGTTATTTCAATAAAGTTTTTTTAAATGATAAGCGATCTTAAGTACTCGACTATGGTTGTTATGCTCATTTTTTCACATTCCGCATCCATATTGTATATGATACAAACTTTTATATATCATTTAATAAATAAAAATATTGCATGTGTATTATGTATTTTAAAAACATTTCTATGTTATAATGCAGTACTGTTGAACATAATGATGTAATGATTGGTAGCTTGAAATATTTTTATTCAAAATTATAATATTCTGTAAGTATAAACTGCTAACAAGACTATGAACATGATAATGAACTAAGAGATTATATTAACTTTAAATGTGGATTGCATACAGTAGTGATGTGTCAATAAGTATGAATACAATAATAATAACAATGTATGTACAGATACATGCAATAGAACCTACTTCATATCATATATTATAATAATGTTTAATTACATCAATATAGTTTAGAAAATTACTTTGGATAAATTGAATACATGTGGAGTAATTTCACTTTTCAAAACAAGGTTACTAGAAAACATTAAACTACATAGATGGTTTAGACGGATGGTGTATTGACCAACAATAATGTTTTAGTTAACATAGGGAAATAAAGGTTAGTGAGAGAAGCCATGATTACTTCTTCTTGGAGGAGAATATTGGAAACACTCTTGTCATGGCTCCCAAGACTTCCTTATTCCTCAGGCTGTAAATAATGGGATTGAGCATAGGGGTCAGGATGGTGTAGAAAACAGCCAGAATCTTATCTTCTGCTGGTGAGCGGAGATTCCTAGGCCTAAGATACGTATAGACAAAAGGTGCGTAGTAAAATGTCACCACAGTTAGATGTGTGGAGCAGGTGGTGAAGGCCTTCTTTCTTCCCTCCTTGGAGCGCATGTGGTAGACAGCAAAAAGCACCCGGCCATAGGAAGCAGTGATTCCAAGGAAAGGAAAGAGGAGAAAGAGACTTGTGCTCACAAACACCAAGTATTCATAGACCCAGGTGTCCATACAGGCCAGAGGCAACATGGCTGGGACATCACAGAAGAAGTGATCGATGGCCCTGGACCGGCAGTAAGGAATGTGGAGGGCATAGACCGTGTGTGCCAGAGAGTTGATGGACCCGAGGATCCAAGACCCTATGATCATCTTCGCACACATCATTTTACTCATGCGAACGGGATAATGGAGGGGGTGGCAGATGGCCACATACCGGTCATAGGCCATAGAAGCCAGGAGTAAACCTTCAGAGCATGCCATAGTCAGAAAGAAGAAGCTCTGAAACCCACATCCCAGGAAAGAGATGCTTTTCTGACCAGAGAGGAAGTTGAACGCCATCTTGGGGACGGTGGTGGAGATGTACATGAGGTCCATGAGGGAGAGCTGGCTGAGGAGAATGTACATTGGCGAGTGGAGCCGGGAGTCCATTCGTATGAGGTGAATCATGGTTGAGTTGCCCAGTGTGGCGAGGAAGAATATGAAGATGATAAGGAGTAACAGAAGCAAACCAGTTCGAGTTGGAGAAAACAGTCCCAGCAAGATGAAATCAGTGGACGTTTGATTCCATTTCTCCATGAAAACTTACTGCCTGTTAAATGTCCTTGAAAGATAAATGAGAACAAAAACAAAGGCAGAACATGAAATGAAAGAAAGCAGTTTCATAACAAGCAGCTCTGAATATCAATAATGTTGGTTGAGGATGAATGGCTTTACTTTGAATAGGCAGCTTTCAGTACAGCCAAGTTTACCTCTCTGCTAACTCTGTCCAGAAACACAAGTCACGGTTTATCAGGTAAGAGAAATGGTTTTTTCCTCAAATGACATGTATTTCCCTCAGTATATTGAAAAGAGTAACTGGCACATATGACTCTGAATCTTTCTGTATTAATTCTAGGTCTGTATAAACTCTGAATCTTTCTGTACAAATTTCACCAATCCCTTCCCTCCCTTTAAATGTTCTTGTTTCTGTTCAGCTGGTTTCCTCTTATCTCTCATGTTTTTCACCAATTCTTCTTCTTTCCCAAGAATGTACCCACCAATTTTGCTTCCATTGTTAAATGACTATTTTTGAATGGTAAAGCCATTATGTGCTTTTTAAGAACTCCTTTAATTAGAAACATAATGTGAATATTCTCTTTTCCATTATGATGTTTCCATTTCCTGATGATCTACAGAATCCATAACCAAATGTACCAATGATCACTGGCATCTTGCCTTTTTCATGTAGGTAATTTTCTTGTGACAAAGGTCATAGGTTTTGAATTCTATAAAAGTCCCATATCCCTTCAGGACATTTGGTTGTGTTGCCGGATGTCTGGCCATCATTATTCTGACCTATCCTGAGCTTTACCTGGTTCTGATACAAAAGCATTTGTGAAATTGTCACATGTGTCTTATTGGTTCATCTGTTTCACCCCTCTTTTGAGTTTGTCCTTTTATAAAAGCTAGGGATTGCTCTGATTTTAAAACAGAAAGGGTTTAGAAATCAGGACATTATGTCACCTATGCAGAGGTAGATAATCCATAGTGGAATGATATTCCCCTTCTGCATAACCTAACAACTGTCCATTGCTCTAACATTTTTATTTGTCTGATGAGATGACCAAAGTTTAGCACTACAAATACCTTAATATGTTATTTCATCTGAAAAAAAAGACCATTTCCGTTCAAGAACTACTTTTTAGTATACGTGACCTGAAAATGAGGGCTGAAGAATTTGTTTAGATATTTTCCTCATTTTTTTCTTTAATATAGGTAGAAAAAATCAGGAGATTAAAGTCAAGAGCAATTTCTTTTGGGATATGGTTTTCCAGTAGCAAATACTGAATAAACAATATCAACTCAAAGCTTATGCATTCCATGTATGTAAGAGACATGTTTGCAAACTCTACTGTATGTCTTTTGGTATATAAAATGGTACTCATAACATCATGAATAGCGATTATAATTGCAAGAACTACTTTGATTGCCAAATTTAATGATGACTTATCACTAGGTGATAGTAGAGGTTCTGTAAATCTAGAATTTAAAATTCTTAGAGGATGGGCTGTGGGACCTTGATGTCAGGGCATAGTTCCACTGACAGTCTTTAGATTCTTTTGTTGAGTACAAGACCTTATTTAATGTTAAAGTTTCATGAAGTACTCTGTTCATTCTTGCAATAAATTTAGAGAACATTTTTTTCTGTCATTGCAAGTTATATTCACATTAATGCCTCCCTCAATCATATTAAGAAGCATGGTACTACTATTCATAGCATCAAGAAAATTACAAGTGTATATTTAGATAGGAATAATATAAATTTAAAAATTTCAGTATCCTAAATTTATTTTGTAAAAGTTACAATATCAAGTACCCTTTAGACAGTCTTATAGGTAATCAGTCTAAGACCAATAAAATTATTTTCTGAACCTCAGTTAACTTTCTAGAATGATTTTAAAGATGAAACTAATAGTTTTGTATATTCAGCACATTACAGGTCCTCAAGAAGGATCAAAATCCTTTGCCCAATTCAGCTTAACCATAGACTGACTCAGATCCAGAGAAATTGTTTTAAGGTCACACACATCTCTGGACTACACAAATACACTTCTAACAGGTTTCTACTACCTTCTTTTTGCCTTTTAATTCACTTTTGATTTTGCAACTTGTCATCAAAGCACCTGTTCTCTGAGTAATGGAAAATTTCCCAAGATAAGAAAACCTCATCTCTAAGTATCTAAGTTAGAGCTAACACAAGTCAACTTGATTTGCTAATATTACAATGACTCACCTTCTATGAAGTTCTTGAACTTGTATTTTTGCAGAGGAATTAAGTTTATAATGACATCGTTCCTCCTGACAGTCCATTGAATTATTTAAAATCTCTAAGGTCAAAAATTCGCCGACACAGCTCAGGTTTAGTTACATGATATTGTCAATGTCAACAGAATGTGTCGAATCAGAACTCTCTGACATGAGCACCTCTTCGTTTTCTGCTAGAAATCATGGGAAATAAATTTATAGTTATTTAGTAAGAACTGTTCCTCACTGCTCCTGCTCATAAAACATAAAACTTAAAGCCACACCTACAATCTGTTGTTAGTACTTGATGGAATTTCTAGTGAACTTTTCTCTATTTGCATCTGTAAGTGCTTGTATCTCCCATTCTTATTGCCTTGTTCCAGAAAAAAGCATTTCACATTGATTACTCTTAATTTTTACTGTTGCGTCAGAAAGATTAGGTACTGCATTTGATTTATACAAACATACACCGTCACTCCTTGTCCTCTTTCTCCTATAATTGTCCTCTTTATCCTTGTCCTCTTTTTCTATAATTGATCCCTAATGCCCATGTCCATGGGGGCCAAACATTGGTCATTACCATTGACTCTGCTTATTTGGAGATCGGCTGGTTCTGCAATTAGTTATTGGAAAACAGAGAAACTAATCAATGCTGTTGATTTCTGGTGAAGCCCTAATTAGAGCAAAGTTAAATGCTGGATTATTCCCGAACATGATCTGAGCACTAGAAAAAAATCAGATAGTGTTGAGTGGATTCTCATGTCATGAATTAAAGTACTAGAAACACTTCTAGATCTCAGCTACATAAAACAACCTGTGTGCTGTCTAGAATATTTGTTGAGAAATAATTGGTGATGATGATTAAATTTTGTCATTTTAAAACACTCTTTTTAATTGATTATGTATGTGTGTATGTGTACATATATATATATATATATATATATTTGCATTGTTATGGACCCCAAATATCTCCCACCAACATCTCGCCCAGGAACCATTGTCCTATTTACTTGTGCTCGTCCCTCCCTTAAATTCTCCCCTCCCTCCCTCTCCCTGTCTATATGCTCAGTTCAGTTATCAGTTTGCCTTTTAAACCTTTTCTAGTCATTTTGTTTGTTTTCCCTAAAGTCCACATATAATTGAGACCATCTGGTATTCATCGTTTTTTTTTTTTTTTTTTTTTTTTTTTTTTTTTTTTTTTTTTTTTTTTTTTTTTTTTTTTTTTTTTTTTTTTTTACTTATTTCAGCTAATGCAATTTCTTCTAGCTCCATCTATGTTGTCTCAAATGACACGAGTTTGTCTTTTGTTATTGCTGAATAATGCTCCATTGTGTAAATATGCCATAACTGCTTGATGCATTCATCAGTTTTTGGGCGTTTGAATGGTTTCCATATTCTGGCTATTATAAATAGTGCTGCAATAAACAGAAGAGTGTAGGTTTCCTTCGCTCTTAAAGTTTTTGTATATTTTGGGTCAATTCCCAGAGAGGTATTGCTGGATCAAATAGTAGCTCCACTTTAAGCAGATTGAGGGATACTCCACACAGCTTTCCATAGTGGTTTGCCTTCCCACCAGCACTGTAAAACTGTTCCTTATTTCCCACATCCATATCAGCAGTTGTTGCCTACTTTTTTCATGTGGACCATGCTCACTGGTGTGCGGTGATGTCTCAATATGGTTTTGTTTTGCCTTTCCCTGATTGTAAGTGGTATTGAGCATTTTTTTCATATGCCTTTTAGTCACTGTATTTCCTCATTGGAGAAGTGTCTTTAAAGCTCTTCTTTCTATTTTTTTTGACTGGGTTTTTACTTTGTTTTGTTGAGCCATTAAGTTCATTGTAGATCTTTGGTATCAGACCATTATCAGTTGAAGAGAGAGCAAAAATTTTTCCTACTCAGTTGAGTTTTTGTTTTAATTATTGTCTCTTGTGGTACAGAAGCTGTTTAGTTTGATGTAATCACAGCTGTTTGTGTTTTCCTTCATTTACTTCCTTCCTTCCTTCCTTTTTTTTTTTTTTTTGAGACTAGGTCTTGCTATTTTTGCCCATGGAACTGCAGGCTCACATTGCCTGGGGTACCACGGACTCAAGCAATCCCAGCCTCAGCTTCCCAGGTAGCTGGGATTACAGGCATGCCCCACCACGCCCAGCTATTTTTTGGGGACGTGGTCTCACTATGTGCTCCTGGTGGAACTCGAACTGAGATCCCTGGCCCTGGCCGCAGCTTCCTAGGCTGCTACCTACAGGCATGCGCCACCATGCATTTTCTTAGCATCTGTAGATGGGTCCTGAAAGAGGTATCTGTGGTATAAGTTAGAGTATTTTGCCCATATGTCTCTCTGTATATTTTATGGTTCTGGTCTTACGTTCAAGTCTTTACCTACTTTGATTTGGTTTTGCGATTTAGCAAAATTCCAATAAAAACCTCAATGTCATTCTTCAAAGAAATTGAACAAATATTATTAAAATTCACTTAGAACAAATTAAGACCTTGAGTAGCCAAAAATCTCCTGGCTAAGAGGACAGAAAGTAGAGGTATTACACTCTCAGACTTTAGGTTGTACTTCGAAGTCATACTAATTAAGATGTCATAGTACTGGCACAAAAACACACAGACCAATGGAATAGAATCAAAAGCCAGAAATAAAGCCCCACACATATGTCAGCTAATCTATGATAAAGGAGCAAAGAATATGAACTGGAACAAGGAGAGTCTTTTCAATAAATGGTGTTGGGAAAACTGGGCCATTATATACAAAAAATGAATCTAGACTACTCTCTCACAAAACACTCTTCTGTTTATAGAAGGCTAACACAATAGATCTACGAAAATATTCATCTGCTCAACCTTTATATTGAATTGGCAACTCATCTTTTAGAATGGGGCACTAAAGCATGCATTTGCTCTCAGATGGACAAGTCTGACATCAGACCATACTGATTAGATGAGGATGCTGTAGAGGAAATTATATAAAATTAAAGCTTGTTTTTAAGTCTTCAGACTTAAGTTTGAAAGTTGTTTAAAGACTGTTTTAACAGTTAAGTGGGGGGTGATAAACCAAATTTTTAATATTCGACCTGCTTTTGCAGGAGGATTCAATACATTTAGAAATAACTCTTGACTTTCGCTTTTGTTTAAAATGATAATACCTATTCTAGGGAAAGTTGACATAATTTTGACTTTTTGATTGATGAATAATATTCCATTGTGCACATACACCACAGATTTTTGTACTGTTCATCTATTTCGGGGCATTTGGGCGGCTTCCATATCCTGGCTATTGTAAACAGTGCTGCAATACACATCCGGGTACAGGTATCTTTTTGAATAAGAGTTTTTGTAACCGTTGAGTAAATTCTTAGCAGCAGGATTGCTGAATCGAATGGAAGTTCCATTTTCAGTAGTAAGGGTCCTCCACACAGCTTTCCTTAGTGGCTGGACCAGTTTTCATTCCCACCAGCAGCGTAGAAGTGTCCCTTTCTCTCCACATCCACACCAGCACTTGTTATTGCCCATTTTTTGGATATGGTCCATTGTTACTGGTGTAAGACGGTAACTTACTGTGGTTTTGATTTGTATTTTCCGATTACTAGTGATATTGAGCATTTTTTTTTCATGTGCTGTTTGCCATTTGTATTTTTTCTTTGGAGTAGTGTCTTTTTAGATCTTCTCCCCATTTTATGTCTAGGTTTTTGGTCTTATTTTTGTTGAGTTGTGTGAGTTCTTTGTGGAACTTTGTTTTCAGACCCTTATCACTTGTGTGTAAGGTAAAGATTTTCTTCACATTCAGTTGGGTTTCTTTGTGTTTTCTCTGTTGTCTCTTGCTGGGCAGAAGCTTTTATGTCTGATGTAGTCCAAACTGCTTTTGTTTATCTTTTTAAAAAAACTGTTTGTAGACATATCCTGAAAGAGGTTTCTGAGTATAAGTGCCGTAGTGTTTTGGCAGTATTTTCTTCTATGTACTTTATAGCTTCAGGCCTTATATCCAAGTCTTTTATCCACTTGAGTTGGCTTTTCTATGTGGTGTGAGGGAGTGGTCTAGATTAATTTTTGCACATAGCAATTCAGTTTTCCCGACACCATTTATTGAAAAGACTGTCCTGGTTCCACTGTACTTCCAGTACTATGTTCCAGTACTATGGTGAGAGAGGGCATCCTTGCTCAGTTCCAGATCTTAATTGAAGTGATTTTAGTTTTTGCCCATTGGAAATGATATTTGTTGTGGGTTTGTTGTAGATGTCTTTATTATGTTTTGGTATATTCCTTTTATTCCCATTTTCAAGGACTGTGGCTGCTGAATGGATGCTGAAATTTGTCAAACACTTTTTTCTGCATCATTGATATGATCATGTGGCTTTTTGTTTTCTCCTTGTTGATATGATGGATTATATTATTGATCAATATTTGGATGTTGAACCTTCGCTGTGCTCCTGTAATGAATCCCACTTAGTCATAGTGAATAGTTCTTTTAATACACTGGTGAATTCGATTTTCCAGGATTTCATTTAGAATTTTTGCATCTGTGTTTATTGGGGATATTAGTCTATAGTTTTCTTTCTTTGTGCTATGTTTATTTGGTTTTGGTATTAGTGTAATGTTTGCTTAGTAGAATATGTTTGGCAGTTTTCTTTCTTTCTCAATTTTTGGGAGAAGTTATAGAAATACAGGTGTTATTTCAACTTTGAATGTTTGGTAGAGTTCATTTGATAACCATCTAATCCTGGGCTCTTGTTTTTAGGGACAGTTTTGATGATTGCTTCAATTTCACAGCTTGCGTTTGACTTTTTTAGATTCTCTGATTCTTCTTCACTCAGTTTTGGTTGGCTCTATCATTCTAAGAATTTGCCCATCTCTTTCATATAACTGTATTTGTTTGCATATTAGTGCTCTTTGTAGTCTCTAATTATCATTTTTATTTCTTCTGTATTGATGCAATTTCTCCCTTTTTGTTTATGATCTGGTTTATTTGTATTTCCTCTCTCTTCATGAGTCTTACTAGGAGTTTATCAATTTTATTTATTCTTGATTTCAAAGAACTAACTTTCGGTTTTGTTTATCTACTCTACTGTATTTTTGGTTTCTATTTTGTTTTTCTCTGCTTTTGTTTTATTATTTCTTATCTTCTGTTGTTTCTGTTATTTCTTGCCTTTTGTTGTTTCTTTTCTAGTTTTCAGTTGGTAGATTAGATTATTTCATTGCTTTGTTTCTTGCATTTTGATATGAGCCTGTATTGCTATGACTCTTCCTCTTAGTACTGCTTTTGCTGGGTACCATACATTTTGGCAGGTGGTGTCATCTTTATCATTTGTTTCCATGGTGAAGATACAGAGGAAAAAGAATTGTCTTACACTGCTGGCAAACAAAACCCTATACAATACAACCTTTAAGTAACTGTTCAGGGCAAATTTTTAGGAAACAACAAATTCTAATGCAGTGGAAAGGATAGAAGTAAAAATACAACATGAAAATTTCTCTCTCAAGGGAATATGTCACATGAGGAGAGAACAGTATTTCAGAATCTAATAGCAAAGAACAAACATATTTTCCACCATTAGATAACTATTTCAAAATTTTATGAGAACTCTATATAAATAGAACAAAACATAGAAAAGACCACATTTCATCACACAAAGCACATCAAAAACATATTAGAAAACAGAGAAAAAAAATGACAAAATTAACTGCAAAGAAAACAAAATGAAAGTTAGTAAGAAAATGATTTTGATACAGGATGTGAAAAGATCAATAGGGGTGATAAAAAATTCTGAAGAATGATTTAAGTAGAAAGCACCAAGTGGAAGATTCAATTGATGACCATTAATCAGCAAAGAAACCATCTGGAAGAACAAAGAGGTTATGCAGATAAAAACGTGAAGAAACATTGTGAGAATTATCCGAATCATTAGGAGAAGGCAACAAAAGAGTAATAGGATTTCCAGTGGGACAAGAAATAGAAAAAATAGAGGAGGGAATAGACAAATTATTCAAAATATAGTGGAAGAAAACTTTCTAAATTTTGGAAAGATACTAATTAAAAACATCGAAGCTAAAAGAACATCCAGGTGGATAACTGGTATGAACAGAATGAAGCCTACATCAAGACACATATTGGTGAACCTTCAAAAAGTTAAAGCTGAAAAAGATTCTGGAAGTTGGCTTGAGAAAGTAAGCAGATTATCTGTATAAGTATGCCACCAGCTTGCATCTGACTTCTCTAAGAAACTAGACAAGCAAGTAGAAAAAGGACCGATACAGTCAAAACACTTAAATATAAATCTTTTAGCCAAGAATACTTTATGCCGCAAGACTGTTTTTCAGATATGAGGGAAAATTTTGTGAATAAATGGGGAAAAAAGATCCTGTGATAGCAATATAAAATTTATATTTGAGGAAAATAGATAATATATATGGCTTTTCTCTGAAATAGATCAAATCATGAAAACACAAGAAGAAATGAAAATAAACAGGGAAAATTTTAGGGAGCTTGATTGTGGGCAATGAAAGCACCTGGGGAAAAATGGGCTCCTTTGAGTGACATAACACTGTTCATGAATAAAACTTGAAATAAATGTGAGTCAAATAGTTGTTAAACCCTTGCTAATGCTTAACATTAAAAAACATGTCAAAATACATTTTGATATTAACACAGACTTTTACCTATGCAAGGTGGGGCATATTAGCATACTATCATATTACTATATTTTTATATGAAAATATTTCAGTTCATACCTCATTCTTCTGTTTTCAGTTTATATGTCACATGCTGCAGCTATACACTACTTCCCCCCTCCCCCATCTCTAAGTTAATGACTTCTCTTTGGCCATTTGAATTTAATATAGCTTCCCAGTTTGAATGTAGAATACATTGTTGATTTTTCTCATATTTCTATTCATTCACTTAATCTCAACATTATTTAAATCAGAAAAATCCTTGTTGATTTTGGTCTTTCACTATATTTTTTATGTAAGAATGATTTTAATATAGGATAGTTAATATAGAATGATTTTAATATAGGATAGTCAATGTCAAAGGTAAATAAAGGAACAGATAACAAAAACTCCAATAAACCCCAGGAGTCTGAATTTAGTATTGCAGCTACCAAAGAGGTAATTTATGGATAGGGGAAAGAAGGAAGAGGGGTCCATTGGATTATGGTGGAGGCTTATGGTATTGAACATGCATCTCAAGAGGTAATATAATGGTGGCAACAATTGTTATTCCAATAAAAGTAGTACAATGATGAGAAAATATAGGAGTGGACTTAATGTAATATATATAGATATTGACTCATAATGATGCACAACTAAAATTATTTAATGTCATAAAACTACACTATTTCAATAATATTTTTAAGTAAGCAAATTCATAAGCACATTAAAATCCTTGATTTTTTTCTTAAATACATTCTATGATGATACAATACATACTTTTATTGTGTATAGATATCATTAAAAACAATAATGGGATGTTCTAATTCAGTGTTATTGAAAACAGCGATCTGACATGCGGGCATTTAAAACATTTTTATTCAAATTATAATATTCTCAAAGTACAAAAAGCAAACAAGATTTTAAATTTCTATGATAAAAAAGTAAGAATCCATTACCTTATAAATTTGATTGCATATAGTCATTATAACCTGTTGATTAATATGAATATAAAATAATAGTAACATACATACAAATAGTAAGATACATGTGTACTATACATACATGCAATATAAACTAATTTATTATATCACATAATATAATAAATTATAACTACTTCAATACTTATTATAGCATTATTATGGATTAATTGAATATTTATTGAAATTTATCAAATAATTTCACTTTTTAAATATGAACTTTAGATATTTTAAATTACATAGGTGACTCATATTGCATTTTTATCAGAAAGTGAAGTTCTGGGATGTTCTAATCAAAATGGAAGGAAATAAAAGAGGTGAGAGCAGCCACGACTATTTCTTCTTGGAGAAGAATATTGGAAACACTCTTGTCATGGCTCCCAGAACCTCTTTATTCCTCAGGCTGTAGATAATGGGGTTGAGCATGGGGGTCAGGATGGTGTAGAAAACAGCCAGAATTTTATCTTCTTCTGGAGAGCGGAGACTCTTGGGCCTGAGATAGGTATACATAAAAGGTGTGTAGTAAAATGTCACCACAGTTAGATGTGTGGAGCAGGTGGTAAAGGCCTTCTTTCTTCCCTCCTTGGAGCGCATGTGGTAGACAGCAAAAAGCACCCGGCCATAGGAAGCAGTGATTCCAAGGAAAGGAATGACAAGATATAGACTTGTGCTCACAAAAACCATGTACTCATAAACCCAGGTATCCATACAGGCCAGAGGCATCATGGCGGGGATATCACAGTAGAAGTGGTCAATGGCCCTGGACCGACAGTAAGGAAGATGAAGGGCATAGGCCGTGTGTGGTAGAGAGTTGATGGACCCCAGGATCCAAGATCCTATGATCATCTTCACACACATCATTTTACTCATGCGAACAGGATAATGGAGGGGCTGGCAGATGGCTATGTATCTGTCATAGGCCATAGTAGCCAGGAGTAAACCTTCAGAACTTGCCATAGTCACAAAGAAGAAGCATTGAACCCCACATCCCAGGAAGGAGATGGTTTTCTGACCAGAGAGGAAGTTGAACACCATCTTGGGGACGGTGGTGGAGATGTACATGAGGTCCATGAGGGAGAGCTGGCTGAGGAGAATGTACATTGGCGAGTGGAGCCGGGAGTCCACGCAGATGAGGTGAATCATGGTTGAGTTGCCCAACGTGGCAAAAAAGAATATGAAGATGATAATGACCAAGAGAATCAAGCCAGTTCGATCTGGAGGCAACAACCCCAGCAAGATGAAATCAGTGGATGTTTGATTCCAAATCTCCATGACAACCTACTGTTTGTCCAGGATCCTTGAAAGAAGAAGAAAAACAAAAAACAAAGTCCAGAATATGAGATGAAGCAAAGCAGTTGCATAAAAACAGCTCTGACTTTTAGTGTTAGTTAAGGATGAATTGCTTTTCCTTGAATGGACAGCTTTCAGTGAATTCATCCATTAGCTGATTGAATACTTCTCTGCAAGTTTTCTCAGGTAGCATCTCAGCAAGCAGCTTTTAGAAGAAATCCTAGCATCACGGTAGTACTGATAACAAGTTCACCTAAGGTTCCTCTCTAATAACTCCTGCTCAGCACAGCTCATGATTTATCAGCTCAGAGAACTGGTTGCCTTCCTTGATGGACACGAATTTACCTCAGTGTACTGAAGGAGTAGCTGGCACATATAATTCCCAATATTTCTGTATAAATTCTAATTCCTGTATTTATTAATTATCTATCTCTTCCCTGTCTTAAATACCTCCTTTTAGATCAGCAGATCTCCTCACCTGGTCTTATTTCTGGTAAATAAACAGTGATTCCTTGTGCCTCATACTTTTTATCACTCTTTGGTTTCCCCAATGTGTGCTCACCACCCAAATCATTGTGCTTAAACTGGAACCGTTATATGCTTGCTAAGATCCTTTCTAACTAGAGAATGCTATGTGTATTCTCTCTTCCATTATGATGTTCTATTTCCTGATGACCTTTTGGACCCAGAATCAAATGTATACAGATGGTCAGTGGCATCCTCTTTTCTTCACGTAGGTGT